>JAIUZE010066603.1:0-64619 GCA_022085475.1 Heliosperma pusillum | reverse complement strand
CCTTGGAAAAGAATTCCATTTTAGTCAATGATTTTGGCCAGAAATCGTTAACTATCGTTACAATCCAAACATGCATAGACACAACGTTTTAAAGGCACAATTTCTTTATCCAATTTTCATCTTTTACTTAACCTAACATGGCTACCCTACACCCTAGAAAGGTGACTACTCACTCATAATAGTATTTAGATCTAGATTGATTTTAACAATTAAAACTAGGCTAGACATGTTTATTGATTTTTGATATTATAAGATGATAATAACAATTCTAAATCAACGATCTAATGAAATAAAATGATTACAATGGTATTTAAATTGAATCTAAGACAACATGTAAAGAAAACAATGATCAAATAAAAAACATAAAGAACTTAAACAAAAGATAAAACAGAAATACCTACATGACGATCAAATAACGATAATGATGAAATATAAATATCCAAATAGAAATTTCCTTGCATATCTTTGACGATCCATGTATTACAATACTTGAATAATATAAAAGAACTAAGAACCAGAAGTTTTTATTAATTCTAAACTAAAAAAATAGGCATAAGAGAAGATGGAGATCTAAACATAAAAGGAGAAATGTAAAAGACGATTTTTAAGGGAAAATGGAGGCTAGGGTTTCTAAGACTAATCTAGGGTTATGTAAAGAGACAAGTGTGTAGAGGTGTGTGCTGAAACACTCCTTATATAGGCTAGGTTTCGTGGGGAATGGGTCATGCATTCATCACATAAGACAAAAAGGAGGAAGTCGAAGCATTTGCTCGGATCAGGAGACATACCCGATCGGGTTTACCACTTACCCGATCGGGTATGTGGTGTTCTTCACTCTTTGACTTTCGTTTCATCTCCCTTGGTGAATAACTTGACTTTCATTGACCCCGTTGACCTTTTGAGTCGGGTTTTTTTGATAGGGTTTGATGTAAAATGATGATTTCTTCGCCTAACTGATCGATCCTCTGACAACTGCGAAATCGTCTTTGCTTCTTCTTTCTTTTGAATTAGTGAACCTTCTTGGAGTGCCTTTGACTTGGTCAAGCTCGCTTCTCAAATCGTCGGTTTCTAGGCAAATGCTCGGAAATATAGAAAAAGGGCGTAGAAACGTCACTTTCCCTACAAAACAGGTTAAAACATGGAATTCGCCTAGAAGACGATATTAGCTCACAAAATGGCTTAACAAAGAACAAATGACATACAAAACCGAGCTAAATTGGGGATTAAAATCATACAAATATTCACTTATCAAACTCCTCCAAGCTAAACCCTTGCTTGTCCTCAAGCAAGCACAACAAACATAACTAGGACAAGGGTTGCGAGCATTGGCTACTACACCATCAAGAAACAAATCTCAACATAAAGCTTTTGGAAACATAATGAATCATAACCCAAAAACAACGTGGGCAAGAATGATACATAAACATGGCTGAGATTTACATAACGGCGTAGCACAAAGAATTTCACTATAGATTTTCGGCTCTTGCATGATCTTTTGACAGGTGGACTCTCACGGCACACTCGAACACTCATTGTATGTAAAAGGTGATTTCTTTATATGTAAATGTTTTTGAGACACTCACCTATCTACGACTCATGAAAATGTGTCCGCAGTCTAATATGGTAAACAATTCAAATTACAAGTCAAAGATCACAATGCACACAGAAAAGAAACCGGAAGAATAAGAAGAAGGCTTTGGGAAATGGGTGAAAGGTGAACAAACAGTTATGGTTACTGTGAAGTTTTAAACGAGCTAGCAACTAACCAATGATAAATGGATACTCAATCCGAACTTTCGATCAATTTCCCAGAAGACGGATAACGAAGCCAAAAGGAACAAGTGGGCTTATTACACATGACAAAATAAGAGTAAGCTCCCTCTAAATGTTGACTTGACATTTCCGAGGAGATACTCACAACTTCTTCTCTTTTTTCTTCCATTTTTTTTTCTTTTCTGCCTTTCTTTTTCTTTTTTTTCTTTTCGATTTTTTTCATTTTTTCATTTTGATTTTTTTTTCTTTTGAACATAACATCACTTCTTGAACATTTTCGTTCTCCTAAATTCACTTTGTCAAAAAGAAACAAAATCTTCTCAAAAGAGCACCCATACACCATGGTCTAGCTACTAGCTCAAAAGGTAGGCAGTTTTTTATGTGTAGCTATTGTTTTGTGAAACATTTGTATGAAGGGGCTAATTTGAGGTGTAATTCAAAGTGAAAAAGGCTTCAAATATTTAGTGAATCATGAATGCAATGCTTATAGGAATGAAATGAGAACCATAATTATGCGTTTTGACATGACACATATCACAAGGAGAACTACACACACCTAGATGAGACTGGGTATAGATGTACCAGCCTAAGGAGGTTCTACCTTACAATATATGTAACTTGCCAAGTAGTGTCAAGATCAAGCGTACTCATCTATAGATTCATTCCATGCCTGCTGTGTACAAGACTTCCCCATGTATGCACAATTCAATAAATGTTGAATCATTATGCTTTTTAAAGCTCTAAGATTGGGAAATGTAACATGAAAGCATAGTAAACAAGCAAGCAAAGCACGGAAAGCATTCAATGATGTTCAAATTTTTTTTTTAAATTTTTTTTCTCTTATTCAAAAATTTGAAAAAATGATCAACTAAAATGCAAAATGGGAAAATGCAATCCCTCCCCCAAGCTAAACATCACATTGTCCTCAATGTGAGCACAAAGACAAAATATGCAATGAGATGCTTAATGGGGAAAAGGGGGAAAAAAGAAAAATGAAAGAAGAGTGAAGCTTACTAGTCATCGCGGACTCCCCCAAGCTAGTCTTTTGGACTTGACAAGGAAGGTCTTTATAGATTTTCTTCAAAAACTCTTTCATCTGCAAAATAAATCCTAACAAAACAACAAAAAAAACAGGGAAAGCAAAAAAAAAAAAATTGCGAAAAGGAAAGGGCACGGGTTGCCTCCCGAGAAGCGCAATTTAAAAGTCTTGCTAGACTTCATTTCTTCCTCTGCTCATCATTTATCTCTAAGCTCACTATCATCCGAGCTCATCATCATAGCATTCCTTACATTCTCCATCCATGCCAAGCTTTTCCGGGAATAGCCCCTTCTAGCACTTTTAGCAGTAGTGCTTTTAGTATGCTCACCTGCAAGAGAATCAACACTAACATGTGCCTCCAACGGATCCGTCAGTAAGGATCGAGGCATAGAAGAAACAATAGAAGAGTCATCAACATCAAGCACATAACATGAGTCTTCTAACACGGGACTCCTAACGGTGGAATTTTTACTAAAGGTCACCTTGTCATCTCCTATCTCTAATGTCAACTTCCATTCTTGACATCAAAAACTGCACCAGCGGTGTGCAAAAAGGGTCTTCCCAAAATGATTGGGATTTTAGAGTCCTCGGCCATGTCAAGTACTAGAAAGTCAACGGGGATGAAAAACTTACCAACTTTGACGGGCACATCTTCTAAAACACCCATAGGTTGTTTTAGAGAACGGTCCGCCATTTGCAAAGTAATATTAGTACATTTCAAAGCACCCATGTTAAGTTTTTCAAACATAGAAAAGGGCATGACACTTACACTAGCACCTAGGTCGCAAAGGGCCTTATCAATGGTATACGTGCCTATAGTGCAAGGGATGGAGTAACTACCAGGGTCCTTAAGTTTTGGTGGAGACTTATTTTGCAAGAGTGCACTACACTCTTCAGTGAAAGCTACGGTCTTAATCTCATTGAAGGATCTCTTCTTTTTGAGGACTTCCTTCATAAACTTGGAATAAGAAGGGACTTGGGAAAGCAATTCAATAAAAGGGACTGTTACATTTAAATTCTTCACGACGTCAAGGAACTTACCATACTTTGCCTCCTCCTTGTGCTTGGCTAATCTTTTGGGAAATGACACTTTGATCTCAATAGGAATCTCGGGTTCTTTCCTCTTTGACATAGGCACCTCAGCTTCAACATCAACAACCACGGGCTCATCATCAGCCTTCTTCTTGACACTTCCTCCAAGCTTAGCCCCTTTTGCTACCCACCTCCTTATCCATAGCAGTGGAAGGCCCATCATAATGCTTACCACTTGTCGTGGAAATGACATTTACAGTTTCGTGAGGTTCGAAACCTTGTGAAAGTAGCTGCCCTTGCTTTTGGTGGGTATTAGAAGAGGCATATTGGGAAATTTTAGCTTCCAACAATTTGATGGCGACATCCTTAGCTTGATCGCTCTCTTGGAATTGAGCTATTATGGTGTCTTGCCTTTGAGCCAATTGCAGCATCATGGCTTCAAGTTTACTTACACCATTGTCACTTTGTTGAAATGTAGAGGATTGAAATTGTTCTAGCTTTTGTGTGAGAAGGGCTACTTGAGCTTGTAAAAGTGCCAAAATGGGGTCATCTTGCTTAGATTTCAATGGTATGGAGCGGGAATTTCCATATTGAGAATCGTGAATTGCCATGAATTCAATGGTAGTGTGAGCAATTTCAACATTAATTTGATCAAATCTTCCATTGTTATCAGAATCCAGGATACGACGGGACTCTATATAACACCCATTATAGAATGTGATGGCAAGGAACCATGGATCTAACCCATGATGAGTACACTCCCTTTTCAAGTTCTTTTACCTCTCCCAAGCTTCATATAGGCTCTCATCACCCCCTTGTCGGAAACCAGTGATTTGACTTCTCAACAAAGCGGTCTTTTCTGGAGGAAAGTACTTTTGGTAGAAGGCAAGAGCCAAACTATCCCAATCGGTGATCCCTAATGTAACCTTATCAAGGCTATGTATCCACAACTTTGCCTTACCCCTCAAAGAGAATGAGAAGAACATGTCTCTAATCTACCCTTGGGTGACTCCAGTTTGTCTAATAGTGGAGCAATAGTCACAGAAGTTTTGGATGTGAAGGTTGGGATCTTCTGTGGCATTGCCACTAAATTGGCTTCTTTCTATAAGGTTAATGAAGACAGGTTTTATTTCGAAGTTTCTGGCTGTGATTTGGGGTGTAGCAATACCCCTTGGAAGTGTTTCTGCGGTGGGTTTGGAATGGTCTGAAAGTCGAACCATTTCCTAATGTGAAGGTGAAGATGGAATGCTAATTGAAGATTGGGTGGTTTTTGTGAATGGAGATGAGAATGGATCTTCTTCTCCTTCAAGGTTAGATAGGGTATCCGAGTAATTTTCACGAATACGGTCTAAACTTGAAGTATCTGAAGCTTTTGAGATTTCGTTAAATAGTTCTTGTCTCCTACGCAGAGTTCTTTCTAGGTCGGGATCTAATGAGATAGGGGTCCCTAGTCTAGAAGATCTGGGCATAAGATGGAAAAACTAAGACGAGAAATCAAGAGAGATCTAAAGGAATTTGGATTCCTAAAGACTAGACAAAACTAATTGCAAGAAAAATCACAAAAAGAGGAAAACTAAACCGTGCTCCCCGGCAACGGCGCCAAAATTTGATCGGGCCTGTCGCAAGCCCTGGTCAAAGATAATTACCCAGACTAGGCTAACAACAAATTAATGTAATTAGGGAAGTAGGGGTCGATCCTCAGGGAGATGGTGTTTCCTATAGGATGTGAAATGTCTTGCAATTAAATCTTATCTAACGAGTATCTGGGTTTTGGGGTTTTGGATTCTAAATTAATAAAAAGCATAAACAAAATAAAAACAAATCAAAATAAAAGCAATGAAATGGATAATGATTTAACAATGATAGAAAGAATCTAGGGAAGTAGGTTCACACATGTAGGTTAACATATTGATGAAATTGGATTTGGAATAATGCAAATAATTCATTGTGAGTTCGTAAGAATGTTGTGTTCATTACAATCATAGACCAGATGGTCTAGCAGGCTTTTAGGCGATTTACTAGGTCTGATCTACCATGTCATGCTTTGTCTATTCAATTCACGTATTTCTACCTTGGAAAAGAATTCCATTTTAGTCAATGATTTTGGCCAGAAATCGTTAACTATCGTTACAATCCAAACATGCATAGACACAACGTTTTAAAGGCACAATTTCTTTATCCAATTTTCATCTTTTAATTAACCTAACATGGCTACCCTACACCCTAGAAAGGTGACTACTCACTCATAATAGTATTTAGATCTAGATTGATTTTAACAATTAAAACTAGGCTAGACATGTTTATTGATTTTTGATATTATAAGATGATAATAACAATTCTAAATCAACGATCTAATGAAATAAAATGATTACAACGGTATTTAAATTGAATCTAAGACAACATGTAAAGAAAACAATGATCAAATAAAAAACATAAAGAAGTTAAACAAAAGATAAAACAGAAATACCTACATGACGATCAAATAGCGATAATGATGAAATATAAATATCCAAATAGAAATTTCCTTGCATATCTTTGACGATCCATGTATTACAATACTTGAATAATATAAAAGAACTAAGAACCAGAAGTTTTTATTATTTCTAAACTAGAAAAATAGGCATAAGAGAAGATGGAGATCTAAACATAAAAGGAGAAATGTAAAAGACGATTTTTAAGGGAAAATGGAGGCTAGGTTTTCTAAGACTAATCTAGGGTTATGTAAAGAGAGAAGTGAGTAGAGGTGTGTGCTGAAACACTCCTTATATAGGCTAGGTTTCGTGGGGAAGGGGTCATGCATTCATCACATAGGACAAAAAGGAGGAAGTCGAAGCATTTGCTCGGATCAGGAGACATACCCGATCGGTTTACCACTTACCCGATCGGGTATGTGGTGTTCTTCACTCTTTGACTTTCGTTTCATCTCCCTTGGTGAATAACTTGACTTTCATTGACCCCATTGACCTTTTGAGTCGGGTTTGTTGATAGGGTTTGATGTAAAATGATGATTTCTTCGCCTAACTGATCGATCTTCTGACAACTGCGAAATTGTCTTTGCTTCTTCTTTCTTTTGAATTAGTGAACCTTCTTGGAGTGCCTTTGACTTGGTCAAGCTCGCTTCTCAAATCGTCGGGTTCTAGGCAAATGCTCGGAAATATAGAAAAAGGGCGTAGAAACGTCACTTTCCCTACAAAACAGGTTAAAACATGGAATTCGCCTAGAAGACGATATTAGCTCACAAAATGGCTTAAGAAAGCACAAATGACATACAAAACCGAGCTAAATTGGGGATTACAATCATACAAATATTCACTTATCAGCGTCCATAAACCAGATCTCAATTAAACAATTCAGCGGACTGTTCAATTATTACTCAGTAATATATTTGCTCGTTCCTTTACTTTTACAACACACATGACACTAAACAATGACACACTTCTCTTCAAGCTTCATGTCTTCATTAAATATCCTTTGAACCTATACATACTTGAGAACACACACATTAGTAGCACAAGGAAAACATTATACGAAATACTTGTCATCATCAAAAGAACATATCTCAACAAATATAACAAGTGGTAGAGACACAGTCGTCCTTATCACCAGCCCATACAATATCACAAAAATAATGCAATGAGAGAGAAGTTTCACGATGTAAATGAATGCAACAGTGAGAGGGCCCTTAAGATAACGAAGAAGCCGTTTCAAAGCTAACCAATAATGAGTCTCATGAGGATCTTGCAGGAACTGGGCAAGTTTGTTAACGACAAAGACTATATCAGGACGAGTGAGATAGAAATATTGAAGCCGACCAATAATGGCACGATTAGGAGTGTTCAAAGGTCCAAGACCGGACCAGATGAACCCGCGGACCGGATGATCACTTTTTTCAAGACGGAAGACCGGACCGGCCATGAGGGGACCCAGACCGGATCGGAACCCTTAAGGTCCGGTTTTTTCCGGGTTTGGACCGGAGCGGTTTTACATTCTAAAGGGAAAACTGATTTTTTTTAGTGTGGACGGAACGGACTGGACCAGAGACCGGCCACCATATTTTTTGGAACCCGAAGATCGGGCCGATATGTATCCGGTCTAGACCGGCCGGTCTGGGTCGGTCCGGTTTGCCGCGGGTCCATACCACTTTTTGAATACCCCTAGGCACAATAGTCAGAGGGGTTCGGGATAGAGTGGCCAATAGTGAGGGTGAGAGGTGGGTAGGGACTAGGGACTCATAAGAGTGGTAGTAGGTTTGCAGTCAAGCATATGGGAACGGGTGAGGATGTCGTGAATGTATTTCGTTTGGATAAGACGAAGGCCAGAGGGTGTTGGGGCGACTTTAATGCCAAGGAAATATAATAATAATAATAATAATAATAATAATAATAATAATAATAATAATAATAATAATAATAATAATAATAATAATAATAATAATAATAATAATAATAATAATAATAATAATAAAACAGTACAGTGACTATATTAATAAAAACACTAAATATAATATAATAATAAATATTAGTAATAATAATAATATTGCCATTAATCATAATAATATAGTAAGTAAATATATTAAATATAAATATAAATATAAATATAATAATAATAATAATAATAGTAAAATAAAAAATAAATAAAAAATATTAATATAATAATAATAATAACAACAAAATAAATAAACTATTATAATAATAAATATTATAAGAATAAGAATAAGAATAAGAATAATATTGTTGAAATAAATTAAACTGAACTGAGTTGAATGAAGCTGAGCTCAACTGAACTTAACTGGACTTATAAGAATTGAAGTTAAATCCAAAAGAATATGGCCTAATTGTCATTAGTTTCTTCATTTAACGAGAAAAAAGGCTACACATACACAATGTATATGACTTTTTCATACACAACCAACCATATTATGACATGTGGATTTATTATTTTTCTATCAATTATTTTGATTAAGGGTAAATTAGTCAGTTGACTAGGGATGCTTATTAGTTTCCTTAATTCAAGTAAGGAAGTTATGATTATTTTATTTTATTTAGTCGTTTACTCATTTGTATAATTTGATTTTTTATCGTTTTCAATTTTATTTATATACTTTGATTTTTTTTTTTCCAGTTTAACTTATATACTTTGGTTATTTTTTTTGTTTTCAGTTTCATTTATATATATATATATATACCTCGATTTCTACCATATAGTTTATTTTTCGTTTTTAGTTAATTTTTTTTTATATATTTTTATTATTTCTGTACCTTTTTATCGTATGATTATTTTACTTTTAATTAATTGTGTGTATAGTTTTAGTCATTTTTTAGTTTTCTATTAAAATATTTTTTTTCGTATAACATTGATCTTGTAGGTTATATTAAAAAAATTGAATATAAAATAAAAATTCAAAATTAAATACTCTGTATAAGATAAAAATATATCTTATTTAATATACTTCAACTATGAAATATAATATATTTTTTGAATATGGCGTATAACCAATAACAAAATAATAAAACTTCCTATTTTAGTTTCGGGAATCATGAATATATTACCTTAATATAATAACAATCTTAAAATTGGAATATTAACAAGTATATTGACATGATTTGTTTCCTTTTTTGAAAATCTCAATTGATTAAAAATATAAATTAGAATTTGTAGAAGTCCTAGATTTAAGCTAACTTCTTAAACTAAATACTTGAATTAAGGAAATTAATAATCACTAACAATATAATTACTAGATTAACCTTAGTTAAATAAACTAAATGAAAAATTAAAATTCCACATGTCATTATACGATTGGGTGTGTATGAAAAATGTCATACACATTGTGTAAGTGTATCATCTTCCTTTAACGATGTGCATTTTGGAGCGAAAATGTTTGAAATCATCTATTCATGGAGATTTTTGTATTTCATATGCCTACTAGTTACTTCACAAAAAAGATAACGGGTCTTAACCTAGTATTTAAAGCGTATGATATTGGAATGAAGCGTACAATGTTGGAATTAAGCGTACAATATTGGAATTAAGTGTACAATATTGGAATATGATATTTTCCAACTTTAATAGAATATATGCGTTCATTGTATAGTAACATTATTATTCTCCTACATATTGACATCAATTAAAAAGATATCGAAGTTGAACAAGAGGAAAAAAAAAGCAGTGGATGGGAAACTCAGTATGGATGGTTCATATAGTGATCACAGTGCTGATGATCCTGAGGAGTGTGCACACATATGCAAGGTATGTCGAGTGGACCGAAGTTTGCTGTGAAAAAGGCGGTAGCGGTGTCGAGATGGTGAAGGCAGACGTTTTTGAGAGCTCAAGTATGTACATGGTTGATGTTGAAGTTACCGGTATTAACGACTTGAACATCGAGATTAAGAAGCAAGAACGTGAGGTATGGATTCGCGGCGAGCGCATTAAGCCCGACGATACTGAAGATGATCTTCTTCGTGTTCCTGATAAGAAATGGATTGTTGTTGCTGAAAGAGGTCATGGCAAATTTTGGAGACGCTTCCTTTTTCCTATGCATGCGCTTATGGACCGTGTCGAGTTCCGTCTTCAAGATGGCATATTGCACATTGTTGCCCCTCTTAGGCGTTAATTGATTGCTTTCTTTGTTTCACCTCTTTGGAATTTTAATGAATAAGATTGCATTTTTATAACTTTATTAAACGATGTTGATTTCCGCTACGAAAAACTCATATTGTGTCGATCTCGGTCCAAATACTAATGGCAGATACACGTTTTCAATACCGTGTTCATTGTCTTCACTGATTTATGAATTTTTCTCTTAGTAGATATTGATAGAGCCCGACACTAGGTCGGGCCACTGCGAGGTAGGTTGGGCTGGAGGATGGGCTAGGCTTCCGATTTATCGCCCGAGCACAACACTAATTAAAGAGGGTGAATCTTCCATCCATATCCTTCGGGATTGCGTTTGGACTTCTCTTAATGTTAATGATTCCTTCTTCTCCCTTGACCTTTGGAAGTGGATTTATGATAATAGCACCTCGTCTAATCCCTCTTGGAATACCCGGTTTTCCTTCCTTCTGTGGCGACTTTGGCTAATTTAAGGCGCTGCGATCTGACCTTCACCGGTGCTAACTCCTTACCTATTTCCGCCTTTTGTGATTCGGTCTCCTCCCTGGCCTCGGCCTAGACGATGTGTGCCAAGGACCGAAATGTTGGCCCCCTTCCCTCTGCCCTTCCCGCTGGTAGGGATGTCATTGGGGCGAGACAGTGGTGGATATAGGTCCCCCCGCGCATACCCGTACCTACCAAACATTTCTCATACCCATACCCGCCCCACTACCCGTGGCGGGTACAAGTTTTCATTCCCGTACCCGCTCCGCCAATTAAAAATCTAGACCTGTACTCGCCTGGTTAAGCACCAACCACTTATGTGGATACTTTTTTTAAAAAAATGTAGTATTAACCAATATGAAATTATGCAAATTTTACTTTTTATATTTCAAATTTAAGATTTTTAATAATACTAATAAAGAGCATTATAGAAAGTCATAATAATATGTTTTTCATACTTGGAGGGTAGGCGGGTATTAGATGAGTATGACGTAAAACCCACCCCCGCCCCACCACCCGTGGCGGGTGAAATATTCTACCCGTACCCGCTCCACCACCCGCTAAGGCTCTACACATCCCCGCCCCAACTGAGCCGGGTGTGTGGCGGTATATCCGCTTATACTCGCCCCGATGACATCCCTACCTGCTGGCCTCGGCTCTACCACAAGGTGCGTGGGCCCCTCCGCCGTACGGCTAGCTTAAGTCAATGTTGACGCGACTTGGTCCTCTTCTTCTTCTGCTAGTTTGTATAAATAGTTTTATACAATCATTTGTGAAACAAGTACTTCACTTTGAATGTTCTAACGTGTGTCCTAACTAAGGGTGCACATTAAGAAGTCATAAGAGAAAAACTTATCAAAATTATTTCATTAAAAATGGCAATAATGAGTTTATCTTTTTAATTTCTAATAAAAATAAAATAATTTTCTAGATTTTTCCTCGTATGCTTGCTTAATGTCTGCCTGCTTGCTTAATGTCGATCCTTAGGTAAGGCCGAGCAAAAATATACAGTATTGTTTTGTTATATGTTTCTGATCTAATATAGAGTTGCAATAATACGGATTTCTTTGTATGCGATATGGTTCATAAAAGACCGTATTGTTGACCAATTTTGAACCCGGATATACAGTTTCCGATACAGTTACTATCTTTAATAGTAAATGTTAAAATAAAATCATAAAAGCACGAAACATCGAGTATATTGGTAACTCAATCTTATTCCTCTTATACATCTCTAAGATAGTTACATTTATAGTATCTAATACTCCCTCCAATCAAATCCAAACTATCCACTCACTTTTTAAAGTCAAACTTGTTAAATATTGACATCGATTATATTAGGTCAAATCTTCGAAATTTATATATAAAATTTATATTTTACGTTTGTTATAAGAATAGGTTTCGGAAAATCACAATTTCGACCCAGAAAAATAATATATAAATGAATAAAAACGCGGTCAAAGTGTCATCTTGTAGACTGCAAAAAGTCAAATGGGTAGTTTGGATTGGATTGGATTGGAGGGAGTACTCTTTTAAGTTATCAAGAAAAATCACTGAATCACCCAAAAAAATAATACTAAGGTGCTGTTTGGCCCTACTTGTGTAAAATAGGTTTTGCTTTCTAAAATGAAGCTACTTTTTGAAAAAAAATCAGTTATTTGGCCATACTTTTGTAAAAATTCATTTTTATAAAATTTATATGTTTGGCCTTACTACTTGCATTAAGTTTTTTTTTGTTTTTTTTTTCTATTAATCATGAGAAAACCCGATCAACCGATCACTAGTGATTCCCCTGTATCTCATTCATTTGTTTATCTTTTATATCATTTGTCAAATCTTTTAATTAACGGTAAATAAATCATTGGGACGCATGTAGTATAATTAGATCATATGAGTAAGATTTTAGCAATACAAAATAGTTGGAGTTAATGATTGATTATCTATTATGTTGATGAGTGTATGAGAGAGAAGCAACATATTGAGCAGCAGAGAAAATGGAGCACACCATAATTCAACTTATAAGAAGATAATGGTTTCCTCGAGGCAAAAAAAGGCACAAAATAAAAAGTAGAATAAGAAGTAGAAAATACCTACTTATAATTTTTGGGGTCAATAATCAGTTTTTAACTTTTTAAAAGTAGTTTTATATGTCCCTAATTTATAGTATTTGACCTAACTATTACTTTTTAAGTTACAAAAACACTTTTAAAACTTAATTGTTATTTCCTTTTTATATTTAAGTATGTGCATTTTGAAGTGGAAAAAAAGTTTGAGATCACCTATTCTTGGGGATTGTTGTATTTAATATGCCTACTAATTACTTCCCAAAAAAGATAACCCACTAGTTAAGGGTATACTATTGGATTATGATATTTTTCCAACTTTAATAGAATATATATATATGCGGTCAACAGTCTTTATATAGTAACATTTTTTTCCCACCAATTGACAATTTGACATCAGTTAAAAAGATATCGAAGTTGAACAGACAAGAGATAAAAAAAAGCAGTGGATAGGAAACTCAGCATGGATGGTTCATATAGTGGTGATAGTGTTGATGATTCTGAAGAGTAGTGTGCCAACATATGGAAAGAATGTCGAGTGGTCGGAAGATTGCTGTGAAAAAGGCGGTAACGGGGTCGATATGGTGAAGGCAGACGTTTTTGAGAGCTCAAGTATGTACATGGTTGATGTTGAAGTTCCTGGTATTAGCGACTTGAACATCGAGATTAAGAAGAAAGAATGTGAGGTATGTGTTGGATTATTTGATCCAAAATTAGGGGTCGTTTGGTTGCATGTAGGAACTTTCATTGCCTAGAAAGTGAAAGATCGCATGATTTTAAAATTCATGTGATTTGGAAAATGTTGTTTGGTTACATAGAGGAACTACAATTCATGTGGGCATTCCCACTTACCTAGGGGGACCTAGGTAACCAACTTTCTCCATTATGGAGGAATTAGAATTCATGGGAAGTTGCAATTCATGTGAATTGGTGTAACCAAACAAGCTACCTATTTTGCAATTCACATAATTAGACTTCTTGTGTTTTTTAGTGGGTAACCAAACGACCCCTTAGTCAAAGTTTGTTTCCTATTGTTTAGTTATTGGAATGGTTACTAAGCCTAATAAATAACATTTGGTTAACAAGTAAACTAACTGCATATAAGTTGCATTAGTGGGTTTATTACGTGGGTCACTCCCACTTATTCATGTATAGTGTATCCCATTAGGTTAGTCGTTAGTTGAGTCTATAAAAGACTATTAATGTAATGTTATTAATCGAGTAAGTTTATGAGGATAACTTCTCCCTTTTCTCACATTTATATTCTTCCTTAGAAATTCTACATGGTATCAGAGCTCTTGAGACGGTGTTGACAACACAAGTCATCTCCGCTCAAGTAGCCAGGTTCGATTCCCGAAATGGGGAGATCATAAAAAAAAACAATTTTTTTTTGAGTTACATGTGAGCCACGCATCCTTTGTACGATTTATTTCCGCATTAAAAAAAAAAAAGTTTGAAAGGGAGTGTGAATTGTTTGGAAAAAAAAAATCAAAATAAAAATGGTGAGAAAAGTTTGGTAGAGAAAAATAACTCCACCGCGTGTTTTTGGTGAAGAGAAGTGCTTCACATATTTATGCTGAGAATGAAGTGCACCATAATTGAAAGGTAGAGAGAAGTGCTCTATCAAGGTGAAAAGAAGTGCTTCACATATTTATGGTGAGAAGTGGACCATAGTTGAAAGATAGAGAGAAGTGCTCTATCAAGATTTTGTGGAGAGAAAGTGCTCCAAATTATAGTTGATGATGATGTGCATCAACAAGAGGGTGACGAGAAGTGCGTCACAAAGTGAAGACAAGGGCTTCACAAAGTTAGAAGGAGAAAAGTCTAGCTATTTGATAAAGCAATTTAAGTCTTTTGGAGTCTAGGCAAAGAGGCTCAGTTTAAGTCTTGAACGGAGACGTTGTTTCAAGTTGGGTGTGGAACCCAACATGAGCGGGTGCGAAAAGGATCGCATACCGTTTGAAGATAGATTGCTCATCAATGAAGATAAGAAGAAATTGCAAAGCACGGATTGCAATGAATTTGAAGACTTTGAAGTAGAAGGCCAGGTATAGTCCACGGGGAATACTACTACTGAGTTTGTAATGGTAATGTTTTTCTACTGTGAGATGTTTTACCACTTGTTAGTGGCCTTGGGAAGCATTCATACTATAATCTAGCACGTTGGCAAAAGTCTTAAGAAAGTGCAGTCTTTGAAGACGGGTAGGCAAAAACCCGATGATCGAGTATGTGTGGCGGTACCGAAACGAGGTAGCCGTAAATGGATTCGCGGCGAGCGCATTAAGCCAGACGATACTGAAGATGATCTTCTTCGTGTTGGTCCTGATAAGAAATGGATTGTTGTTGCTGAAAGAGGTCATGGCAAATTTTGGAGGCGCTTCCTTTTTCCCATGAATGCGCTTATGGACCGTGTCGAGTTCCGTCTTCAAGATGGCGTATTGCACATTGTTGCCCCTCTTAGGCGTTAATTAATTGCTTTCTTTGTTTAAACTGTTTCGAATTTTAAAGAATAAGATTGCAATTTATAACTTTAAATTAAATGATATTGCTTTCCGCTACGAAATACTCATCTTGTGTCGATCTCGGTCCTAATACTAATGGCAGATACAAGTTTTCAAAACCGTGTTCATTGTTTTTTCCCGCTTTGGACCCTGGCAGGGCCACTGCGAGCTAGGTCGGGCGGGAGGGTGGGGGGTTGCCGGTTAGAGGCCCGTCACAAAACTAAAGTGTGGGCGGCTTGGGGTGGGCTAGCTGTGACGGGCTTGCTATTTTCTCGTCGGGTCCTACCCATTTAGTGCTTTATCTTTTTATTTTTATTTTATTTTTCATGGGCCATATCCGGCCGGAAATCTTTTGTTGTGGCCGGCACAGACAGGAGGGGGACAGGCTAAGCTGACACACGGGCATAAATATTTGGCGCAGAAGTGCAGGTAGTGCACAACTATCCGCCACAGTTGTCCAACTCTAGATATTTCGTAGTTTATTTTCACAATGGGCTTTTTATACAATAGAGTTCTTTTTACGCATTACTTTCCGAATTGACAAAAGTATACTGAAATGAGTAAAATGCATATTGCGAAAACCAATCCCCTAGATATTTTGATAAATTACCTTACTAGTTTACATCCCGTGCAATGTATGAGCATCATATACATATTTTTATTTTTTAGTGTATTACTTATAAATTAAATTGACACCTCATTTATTTTCTAATTTCACCTCGATATACCATTTTTGTAGGGAAAATAGACGATCTAGAAAAATAATAAGGAAAATTGAGTAATATAAGGAAATGTGTATTTTTAATTAAGCTAGTTATAACAACAATTTATAATTTTGTTTTATACGAAGTGATATGCATTTAATCGTCATTCTTTAATACTAGCAGCACATGGAAAATTTAACAATTTGTAACTTATGTGTTCGTACTTCGTATCAATATTATTTTATTTTAATTAAAATTTTATAATTTATAATTTGATTTAAAAAACTATAGTTTCATGAAAATTTATATTCATATGAAAGGATAAAAATTTAATTAATGAAAGTATCATTTGTTAGCTTAATTAAAGGAGTCCATTTTAGATTTTTCCTTTTTAGTTTTATCAATAAGAATGGACTTTTATTTTGTGATAAAGCTGTTACTTTACCACCGAACTTGAAGAAAAAAATCGAGCCTATGCGGTTGTATTTAGAGAATATAGTTTGAAATGGCCTCTAAGGCCCGCTTCGTAAAAATAGCTGAAAATGTAATTAAAATCCGAAAAAATAGCTGCAAATTTAAAAACTGACTGTAACATGAAAAGATAGTTGGAAATTAGGAGCTAATAAATAAGGTAACTGATTATATAAATTTTTTTTGGCAAACTAGTTGAAAAAGCAACTAATTTGTTATGAAATAACGTAAAAGAAGATAAAATAGAATTAGGTACCTTATTATTTCTCAAATATGACTCTAGGTAGCATTTCATTTAAAATAACTTATTTGGTTAAATAAGCCCGTTGTCAAATATTTTCAAAAATATAAAGTAATTGAAATTTTTGTCAAATAAGCTTACTTAAGTTACATAGACTAACTAAAATGTATTGTCAAAGAGAACCTAAAGTAAGAAATACTTCCTCCCTTCAACTCCACTCTACCATATTTCCTTTTTCATCCATTCAACTCAACTCTACCACTTTCCTAAAAAAGATTGTAAAATGACCACTTTACCCTAATCAAAACATCTTATTTACATCTAATGTCACTCAAACCCCACTCATATCACCACAAATACCAATTTAATAAAGCATCTTATAATTCCCATTTGTACTTATATTAGTTTTTTAATTGATCCCTTAATATTTGTGCAAAAAGCAATATGCTAGAGTGGAATTGAATGGAGGAAGTACTAGTGTACAATCTGATGACTAACTTAATAATTGAATGTGTAGTGTCTATAATATGCTACACACTCCTTAGTCTTGAATGGAAGTATTTTTGGGGTTTTCAAAGGGAAAAAGGGGTTGAGACAAGATGATCCCGTGCCCCCCCCCCCTCCCCCCCTCTTTACAATCTCTATGGAATATCTTAGCAGAGTATTGGCCTCTGTGACCCGGATTATATACAGTTCAAGTTCCTTGGATTATCTCATCTCATGTTTGATAACACAATATTTAACTCGATTTTACCCTACATTTTATCTCTTATTTAGTCTAATTAGTGGCTCGAGTTTCTATTATTCGCTCATATCGTAATAAAATAGAATAGTAGCGGTTTTATATTAATTTGTGTCAATATATATTAGTTTTCGGAATTTTGATATTGCTCGGGTTACTTTATTTTGCAGGTAACAAGTTCGAGTGATGAGACGGGATAAGACGGAGACAAGTGGATGAAATTATGATTTAATTCTACAAAGAAAGTTGACTTTGCAAACCATCTAGTCAAAGCAAACCCATGTTCTCCTTGTAGCTTTCTCCTGCAAGGCTGCAACTTCCTTTTTTTTATTTCATCAAGCTAAAATGTCAAGAAATTTACCCAGTTGCTCGCCATTAACAAGTCCAACACCAAGCTCATGTGCATTTTCATTGAATCCACCATTGATCAACACTTATTCCATCATTAATATACCACCATGCTCACCAATTATTCCACCTCCATTTCCAAGTTCTTCACCCATCTCCTTCGTTTAAAACCCGAAAACCCGACATCGGAACCCGTCAACTCGCACCACCGCATCAATCCAGCAGCAGCACCGCCGGACACGGACCCACAATATACTCAGCCACCATGGCTTCACTCGAGCAGGCCCACATCCCAACCCAAGGCACAAAATCAATCAACAAAATAGAGAAAGCAAGGCACCGTGCGGAACCTCAACATTGCCGTGCGCAACTAATGCAGGACAGGTCCCACCGTGCGGAACTGACCGTGCGTTTCTCATGGGTGCCGTGCGTTTGAAGTGTGGCATCCTAATGAACTTGCATTGGTCATTGTGATGACCATTTTTTGTCACGTGAACTTTGATGGGCTGAGGGAAACTCATAACTTTTTGTCTTTTGTGGTCTTCCTTTATACATTGACTTCTTGCTCATTTGTTATTTTTAAGACCAAATTTACTAGATTACCCTTACTTCCTCTCCCACATAAATAGAAGAAAACCCCAATTTATAGGAGAGCCACCATTTTTCAGATTTGTTTTAGTATTAGGGTGGTTTCTCTCTCAAAACTCTCTATTAGTCTAGTTTAGGAGTAGATTAATTCACTCCAAGATTCAATCTTTTGGGCTTGGAAGACTAACTCTACCATATTTATATCATTCTAATTCAAAGTTTGGTATTTAATTTCTCATCTCTCCTTGTTATTGTTATTTTTCATTTATTGTTGTTTGTTCTTCTAGTTTAGTAATAGATTAGTTTAAAGTTTAAATCTTTATATTCTTTCATGTTTAGTCTTATGTTTAGAATAATTATTATTGTGTTTTATGTTAGACTAGATATGCTTAGTGAGTAGTGACCCTTTCTAGGGTCCGATTAAGTCTAATTATGGGTTTTAATTGATGATTGGTTAAATTAGCAAGTAGCGGTTTATGGGTGATTGTTTTTGGTTGAGGTTGTTTTGTATTGACTCTTTATTTGACCCTTATTCAACCCTTAGAGGCTATCAATGGGAGTTGGGCCGACTTAGGGGCTACTTAGGCTATCGACGGGAGTCGGGCTTACGGTAGTGGACTTGGGTAGGTTTGGGGATCGACTCTAGGTGGGTTATTCGCGGGAGCGAGACCCCTTAAAAGAGACTCTACCTTTTGGCTAGGGGATTTCATCCGCGGGAGTGGGAAAGACCCTAGTTGGGACCTAAGTGTTGACCCGAAATGCCTTGGACTCGTGTAGGGGTTATCCATGGGAGTGGGACCCTTTATCGACCCTAGAGGCTACCTATACTCGGGAGGGTTAGGTAGTTAGTTTAGACGGCATTGTCCCACTTGAACCCATATTCCACCGCTTGTTGATAGACCACCCACCGTTGTAACCCATGAACTAAGACTTGATCGGATCCTAGTTACCTTAGTCTTGATTTAATCCCGTATTTTTCATATCTCATTTGTTTAGTTTGCATTTTAGTCTAAATCTTATTTATTGCATTTAGTTGTCATTAGTTGAATTCAAATTTCCTCTCTTATCGACTTAGCTAGCATCCCTTGAAACCGACTAGTAATCGCTTTGCTCTCCGTGGAAATCGACCCTCAAGTGCTACTTTGATAACCGTGCACTTGCGGTATTTAAAACACACATCAATGTTTGCATATGATCTTTTGTTATTTTGGCAAAAGGGATGATGGGTCTATTATGATCTTATTGAGAGCTTTTGTCACCTTTTCTAGTGCATCTAGTATCCAAATAAATGAATCCTAACAAGACCTGTGCTTATTTTAATGGAGTTTTTGATGGGGTTAAAATTGATATTTTGCAAGTTGCTGGTTTTAAAGAGGGGAAGTTATGTTTTCACTATCTGGGTGTCCCTATTACCGCAGGTAGAATGACAAGAGCATAGAGCAATGTCCTGGTTGAAAAGGTAATTAGCAGGATTATAATGTTTGGTGATAGGAAGATGTTCTATTCTGGGAGGCTGGTCCTTATTAATTATGTTTTGGTTTCCTTGTATTCATATTGGGATAACATTTTTGTTTTTCCTAAATGGGTTCTGAATAGACTAAACGTTATTTGTAGGAATTATTTATGGGATGGAAAATTAGATTACCTGAAGGGTTCCTATAGTTAGTTGGGAGAAGGTTTGTGTCCCAAAAAAAGAAGGTGGATTAGGTATTCATGATAGTTGTGTCTAGAATACATCAAGTATAGGAAAGATGGTTTGGTAGATCTACTTCATTCCAGATAAATTGTGGGTTAAGTGGTTAACCAGAAATACTTAAAGGGTACTCAGTGGAATGAGTATGTACATGTTGGTGATGTGAGTTGGGGATGGAAGAATATTTGTAATATTCAAGATAAAATTAACGGAGGGGTATAACAATGGTGTATGGCTTCTGGATACTAGGGGTTATAACATCAGTAGTGGTTATGATTTTCTAAGATTCAAGCAACAGAAAGTCCATTGGTATGAATTGTGTGGAATGGATGGTGCTTGTCTAAGCATCGGGTTGTGAATTGACTTATTGTTAGAGAGGCCATGCAGGTTAAAGACAAATTATTCAAGTTGGGAATTATCCCTGTTGAGCTTTGCATGTTTTGCCAATCTGCAAGAGAGACTCATAATCATCTCTTCAATTAGTGTGAGTATAACAAGAAAATACTAAACGATATGGTTGTTCAATCTAGGATTATGCTACCTGCTACTAACATTCTCGCCTAAATTTGGGGTATGCAAACTTCATCTGCCAGGAAGGGTGTACTTTTGTGTGTTTTTGCTGCCTCTTATTATCAAATTTGGATGTAGCGGAAAAAATTGAGAATTGAAGTGAAGTTGATGAGACCGAAAATTGTAATAGAGCAGATTAAGAGTACAGCGAAATTGAAGATTGGTGCTAATCTTAACCTTGTTTTAGATAGAAGTGATAAGCTGTGGTTAGATAGCATTGGCTTAATGAAATAAAGTCTATTGTTCGACTTTATTTTAAGCTGGAAAACTGTCTGTCCGTCTTGGTTGTAACTGTATTTTTTTTTATCTTAATGGAAATCTTACATTTCATTAAAAAAAAAGGAAAAATTGTTCATTACAGCCTTTTATAAACATGATTTTGAAAATTACGGCCTTATATAAATATATTTGTAAATTACACCCAACTAATCAGTTACCATTGTAAGTTGCATCAAAATGAGGATTCTGGCCATATTTTGTAAATAGTGACTGATATACCCTTCTCTTATGAAAGATCTACTTTACCCATTAAACCTCACGTCTCTCATTAACTTCCCTCTTAAATCCTTTCATCTTCCAACCAAACCTCTTCCCGCACTCAATCTCTATCAATATTTTCATCAAATATGCAATTACATTGTAACACCCCCATAATCCGTTATATTTAAAAATAGAGTTTTCATGTAAAATTCGGAATATGGATGTGTCACATTTGAACCAATTGTAGTAGAAGTATTTAAATCATGTAATTCAAAGGGGTAAATGTCCATGTGAATTAAAAACCAAAGAGTAAAATCCGATTACAACCAAATCCAAATGTTTGCGGAAGCGAATAAGTTTGATGATGCAAAATAAAGATAGTTGTCTAAACATTGGTTTCCAGTAAAAACAATAACGCGCGCGCTCTCCCGTGGTTCCCACGTTCTAGTTCATTGGATTACCTGTCACACGATATGCTCTCACAATAGTGGTCATAGCAGTTCCAATTAAGGACAAAAATAAAAGAGGGTCAACAATAATGTTGAGTAAGGTAAACAATCCAAAAAATAAATAAGAGTTTTACTTAAAATTTAGAATTCATAAGAAAGTAGAATATCATTGAGAAGTTCAAGTTTCTAAATAAGGACATCTGATCCAAAATAGTTAGTCCTTCCAAATCTTAAAACACTTTCCTTCGAAGAAAACATTTCTTCACTTTCTTTAGTAAGTAATGGATAGAGGCCATATGGAGATGATTCCCTCGCCCTAGTCCGGATAAGACGGGGTTCACCAAACCATGTACAATAACTGTCCAAAAATCCCGAGTGTGCACACCCCTCCAAGGGCCAACCCCAAGGATGAAGATAAGAGGACGGGGTCTCGATCAACTAACCCCCACCAAAAGCTCTGTATAGGAGGTCCCCTTTTATTATTTGGGAACAACCTACCCCTCTACCAAAACCGTTCAAACCAAACATCAAAACCCTTTCCAAACAATTAAATCCATTTCTTGAGATTAACCATCTCCATAACTTGTACAAAAGATCAAACGGTTTTGGTTTTCAAACTCTTAAAAGTTATGAGTCCTTTATTATATTTCAACACTTCAAAGGATAAAATAACATCAATTATTTTTCAATATATCATCACAGTAATCCAAACTTGTAATAACAACCATTATAAACATTATACACCATATAACATTTGATACAATACTCAATAGTTCAAGAATAGTGTATGGACAAGCGTTTCCCTTACCTTATGAGCTGGTCTAGAAGTTTAAAGTGCTTCTTCTACAAATCCCGAGTCTACAATATACATAAAGTACTCGTTACTAAATTATTCCAGACGGTCCTTAACTAGTTCAATTGGTTTTATGCATTTTACTCGGTTTTTGGTATGTTTCCATTTTGAACGTTTTGTTTCGAGTTTTATTCTTAAGAAAGCAAACTAAGTTCATGGTCAGAATATTTAAGGGTATCTTATCAAGTTGGTGCTTTTAGTTTAACAAGTTATAGCTTATACACTTGGTTTATACAAGTTCATTATCTCATACATACTTTACGGTTTTACAGATTCTGAACAGTGACTTCAACACGTCATAACTCCTTAATTACTTAACTTTTTGGGGTAATACTAGTTAGGTTGGATTCTTTAAGATGTCCTACAACTTTAAGTATCAAATACTAACAGTCCAAAAACGACTCTAAGGCCTCTGAAATTTCTGTTTAGTAAAACGTGACGGTTTTCGAGTCACAGAAAGTTTTGGGCTGGTTCGGGTGTTTAAATAGTCGAAATATCGGTTTTCAAAAGGCCAACATGCATGTCTCTCATTAAAGTTTATCATAGTCAAATATCAAGAATTTATCTTTTGTATAACTTTATTTACTAGTGGTCTATTCGAAAATGGTAGATTCTCAACTATCAATCTAAAGAACAATATTTTATCAGATTTTCAGATTGTCATTTTGTGTTGAAAAAATCATATAAAATCAAATACTTAATATTCTTGGACGAAACTAACTCCAATAGGTCTAGTACTAAGTCTAACAACTTTTATGTTTATACAATGTTAGCCAAAAGTAGGTTTAAGATGTACTATTGGTCGGATCTTTAACCAGTGGTCAGAATATGAGTCACAAAATGTTTTTAAGTAGATTACAAAGATTATAAATTCAAATGAGTTGATTCCAGGGCCTTATATACTCTATATTCATTGAAGTTCATTTTGGTAAAAGGGTTTGTCCTCATTAATCCTTTAAGTTACTTTTTAAGACACAAACATTGGGACTAGCAGATTTGATTGTCCAGAATCACATTCTCTTTGTATGATTTTTCATTTGCAAACGACTCAAGGGATTATGACAAAATTTTGTACACTTATTATAGACAGGAAGACCTACAACACATATTTGTTTCATAGTAATAACACAATTCTAAGTCGGAGTTTTATTCTGTTAATTATCAACCTTTGGATTTGACACTTTGATGATTGTTATGTGTATAGGTTCTTGCATGCATGTATGAAGACTCTTATAGTTCGTTTAAGGGTTTGTTTTACTCAAGATTAAGTGTTGAATGAGAATAAAATTCTAAGAGTTTAGTATTTTAGTCCTTACAAGGTGAAGATCTTAGTGTATAGGCAAGATCTTCCTCCTTGCTTCTCCTTCTTCTTCTTCTTCTCTCTATCTCTCTTCTCTTTTTTTTTTTTTTGTGTTGTTAGTGTTTGAGTGAGCTAATAATTCTGGTGGGAGCTTGAGTTATAGGGTTTGTTGAGTGTTGGAGTGGAGGTTTTGGAAAGACAAAAAGAAGGGTATGGGGAAGGGGATAGAGGGCATCCAAGGAGACAAAAGAGAGCATGCTTCAACATGTTATTGGCTCATGCATGTAGGGTAGCTATAGGGTGGTTATTAGGTATCTAGGCTCGATGTGGTTAGTAATTTATTTAGTGTTGTGTCGGGTTTCCGCGACATGGGAAACGAAGCGTGACGATATATTTCGAGACTCCTAATATCGACACTAGGTTTATATGTATATATATATATATATAATGCTCTCTCTTATTAAAATAAATTTAATCAATATATTTTATTATAAATTCTTTTACCGTTTGACGATGATAGCGTTATTAGATTATCGTCTCAAAGTCGGATTAAGTTCTAGGTTACGTGACAGTTGTACCGTTACTAATTTCCCATTTTAGTTCTTATTATTTTATTCTTTATAATACTTTATTATTATTATCTTTAAATTTCCCTTTTTATTTTATTTGATGATTTTACGGGTATTACAATCTACCCTCCTTAAAGACAAACTTCGTCCTCGAAGTTTAAAACTACTCTCAACAATCGCAGCTAAATCTATTATCAACAACAATTAGTGAACCAACATTCCTAGCTATGCAAGGATAAAATGTAAGTATTACATCCTACCTTCCTTAGGGGACGTTACGTCCTCGTAACTAGATAGTTACCTCAATTAGCTCTGGGTATTTCAGTTTCATGGCCTCCTCGGCTTCCGAAGTGGCTTCCTCGGTGTCATGGTTCAACCATAGCACCTTGATTATACGGGTCTCTCCATTTCGGGTTTTTCGAACTTTACTATCCAAGATTTTAACGGGTCGCTCTTCATAAGATAGCGAGTCATCGAGTTCTAGTACCTCGTGTTCTAAAACGTGCGACGGGTCGCTCAAGTACTTACGGAGCTGGGAAACATGGAAAACGTTGTGGACTCGGTCCAATGATGGTGGTAACGCCAGACGATAGGCTACCTCTCCAACACGCTCCAATATCTCGTATGGACCTATGTATTTGGGGCTCAACTTTCCTTTCTTACCAAATCGCATTACTCCTTTCATTGGTGACACTCGTAACAAGACTTTATCTCCAACTTCAAACTCGATGCTTCTTCGGTGAAGGTCCGCATAACTCTTTTGCCTGTCTTGGGCTGCCTTCATCTTTTGTTGTATCACTTGGACTTGTTGGATCATTTCTTGAATCATCTGCGGTCCAAGTACAACACTATCTGTGAGGTCGTTCCAACATACAGGGCTCCTACATTTCCTTCCGTATAGGGCTTCAAATGGTGTCATCTTGATACTAGCATGGTAACTGTTGTTGTATGAAAATTCAATTAGGTCTAGCATGTCCTCCCATGAACCTTTGAATTCTAGAGCGCAAGCTCTAAGCATGTCTTCCAGAGTCTGGATTGTTCTCTCAGTTTGACCGTCGGTTGCAGGGTGAAATGCGGTACTCATCTTTAGCTTGGTCCCTAAAGACTCTTGTAGTTCTTGCCAGAATCGGGAAATGAATCTCGAATCTCTATCTGAAATGATACAATTTGGAACTCCGTGTAACTTTAGCACGTGTCTCCTATAAGTCATGGCGAGTTCTTTTTTGTTCCAGGTATCCTTCATTGGTATGAAGTGTGCAGATTTCGTCAATCGATCCACAATTACCCAAATCATGTTGTTCCCTTTCTTGGTCCTTGGCAAGGCGATGATGAAATCCATTGAGATCGACTCCCACTTCCACTCTGGGATGTCCAAAGGCTGTAGTAACCCTTGGGGTCTTCTATGCTCGATTTTCACCTTTTGGCAAGTCAAACATCGTGATACAAATTCTGCTACTTCTCTCATCATATTCGGCCACCAGAAGGTCTTTTTAAGGTCTTTGTATAACTTGTCTCCTTCCGGATGCACTGAATAGGGTGTAGCGTGTGTCTCCTCCATTATTTTCTTCTTTAGCTCGGAGTCTTGAGGTACACACCATCTTGCTTTGTAGCGAATGCTCCCATCCTTCTCGATGCTGAAACCTTCTCCATTCGGGGTCCCAATCTTTGTTTTCTTTGCTTCAATCACTTCATCTCCAGCTTGTTTCACACGGATCTCATCGTATAGGTCGGGTGATAGGGTGAAGTCGTTCATGTCATCACCTTTAGAGATGACGTTGATGCCCATGTTCTGGATCTCCTCTCTTAGCTTCATTCGTGAAATAGCTTCACATAGCGAGTGCACACACTTTCGGCTGAGAGCATCAGCCACTACATTTGCTTTTCCTTCGTGGTATTGGATCTCCATGTCGTAATCTTTGATCAACTCTAACCACCTTCTTTGCCTCATGTTTAGCTCTTTTTGGGTGAATATATACTTTAGGCTCTTGTGGTCGGAAAAGATCTTGAAGGTGACTCCATAAAGATAATGACGCCATATCTTGAGGGCAAAGACAACGGCGGCTAATTCCAGGTCATGAGTCGGGTAATTAACCTCATGTGGCTTTAGTTGACGGGATGCATAAGCAATGACTCGGCGATTTTGCATTAGCACACATCCTAGACCGTTCTTGGATGCGTCGGTATACACCTCAAAATTTTCATTTCCATTTGGTAGTGCTAGCACTGGGGCGGTTGTTAATCGCTCCTTGAGAGTCTGGAATGATTTCTCGCAGTTGTCGTCCCATTGAAACTTGTTTGCCTTCTTCATCAACAAAGTCATCGGTCGGGCGATCTTGGAGAAATCTTTTATAAAACGCCTGTAGTATCCAGCTAGACCCAAGAAGCTAAGGATCTCGGTGACATTCTTCGGAGTCGGCCAATTGGATACGGCTTCCACTTTGCTTGGGTCAACTGAAACTCCGTCTCCTGAGATAACGTGTCCTAGAAAAGAGACTTTTTCTAGCCAAAACTCGCATTTCGACAATTTAGCATACAATTGGTTGTCCCTCAAGGTTTGAAGAACTAGTCTCAAGTGCTCCTCGTGGTCCTCCTTATTCTTCGAGTATACTAAGATATCATCGATGAAGACTACTACAAACTTATCCAGGAATGGTCGGAATACTCGATTCATGAGGTCCATGAACACGGCAGGTGCATTTGTAAGACCAAACGGCATTACGGTGAACTCATAGTGACCATATCTAGTTCGAAAGGCGGTTTTTGGTACATCTCCTCCGGCTATCCTCCATGTCCTCGTCTTCCACTAATTCTTCTTCCCCGTCATATGGGACATCATCCTCCTCATAGCATCTTCTCACCAATTCCTCAAGGTTATGATTGTCCGGATATTCCGGCAGAGTGGGGTCTTCTAGTCTCATTTCTTCGTAGGCTTCTATTTCGCCACGAAGTTCGCCAGCGAACCCAGCGTAAACTCCAGTGTCCGGAAGCGAACGAATGAGGATTCTCCCTTTGTAGAAAGGGCAGTTTTCGAAATCTCGAGGGTGCAGATGGTTATAATATTCCATGTAGGTCTTCATGCGCAGACTATGATCTGCGAGGGACGTATCAGGGTGCATCCGAATACTGTGTGGACTAACCATAGGTAAAGCCATCCTAAATTCATATTTGAAATTAAAATAATATTAATATTACTAATCATAATCTTATTAACAATCGTCCCAAGTATCCCCACACACAACCTCACCACGTTGAAAAGAAGTTTGTAATATTATATAGAATATCCAAGACAGTTTTGAAATTACGTTTGCGGTGTAAATAGAATATTTATTTTGAAAATATTAAACAAGGTTGGTCTATTTGTGGGTGGTGAAGAGATATGAAGATCTAATCACCTATCCAAGAAGGAAACCCGCTCTGATACCACTTTGTAACACCCCTATAATCCGTTATATTTAAAAATAGAGTTTTCATCTAAAATTCGGAATATGGATGTGTCACATTTGAACCAATTGTAGTAGAAGTATTTAAATCATGTAATTCAAAGGGGTAAATGTCCATGTGAATTAAAAACCAAAGAGTAAAATCCGATTACAACCAAATCCAAATGTTTGCGGAAGCGAATAAGTTTGATGATGCAAAATAAAGATAATTGTCTAAACATTGGTTTCCTGTAAAAACAATAACGCGCGCGCTCTCCCGTGGTTCCCACGTCCTAGTTCATTGGATTACCTGTCACACGATCTGCTCTCACAATAGTGGTCATAGCAGTTCCAATTAAGGACAAAAACAAAAGAGGGTCAACAATAATGTTGAGTAAGGTAAACAATCAAAAAAATAAATAAGAGTTTTACTTAAAATTTAGAATTCATAAGAAAGTAGAATATCATTGAGAAGTTCAAGTTTCTAAATAAGGACATCTGATCCAAAATAGTTAGTAAGTAATGGATAGAGGCCGTATGGAGAGGATTCCCTCGCCCTAGTCCGGATAAGACGGGGTTCACCAAACCATGTACAATAACTGTCCAAAAATCCCGAGTGTGCACACCCCTCCAAGGGCCAACCCCAAGGAGGAAGATAAGAGGACGGGGTCTCGATCAACTAACCCCCACCAAAAGCTCTGTATAGGAGGTCCCCTTTTATTATTTGGGAACAACCTACCCCTCTACCAAAACCGTTCAAACCAAAAATCAAAACCTTTCCAAACAATTAAATCCATTTCTTGAGATTAACCATCTCCATAACTTGTACAAAAGATCAAACGGTTTTGGTTTTCAAACTCTTAAAAGTTATGAGTCCTTTATTATATTTCAACACTTCAAAGGATAAAATAACATCAATTATTTTTCAATATATCATCACAGTAATCCAAACTTGTAATAACAACCATTATAAACATTATACACCATATAACATTTGAAACAATACTCAATAGTTCAAGAATAGTGTATGGACAAGCGTTTCCCTTACCTTATGAGCTGGTCTAGAAGTTTAAAGTGCTTCTTCTACAAATCCCGAGTCTACAATATACATAAAGTACTCGTTACTAAATTATTCCAGACGGTCCTTAACTAGTTCAATTGGTTTTATGCATTTTACTCGGTTTTTGTTATGTTTCCATTTTGAACGTTTTGTTCCGAGTTTTATTCTTAAGAAAGCAAACTAAGTTCATGGTCAGAATATTTAAGGGTATTTTATCAATTTGGTGCTTTTAGTTTAACAAGTTATAGCTTATACACTTGGTTTATACAAGTTCATTATCTCATACATACTTTACGGTTTTACAGATTCTGAACAGTGACTTCAACACGTCATAACTCCTTAATTACTTAACTTTTTGGGGTAATACTAGTTATGTTGGATTTTTTAAGATGTCCTACAACTTTAAGTATCAAATACTAACAGTCCAAAAACGACTCTAAGGCCTCTGAAATTTCTGTTTAGTAAAACGTGACGGTTTCCGAGTCACAGAAAGTTTTGGGCTGGTTCGGGTGTTTAAATAGTCGAAATATCGGTTTTTAAAAGGCCAACATGCATGTCTCTCATTAAAGTTTATCATAGTCAAATATCAAGAATTTATCTTTTGTATAACTTTATTTACTAGTGGTCTATTCGAAAATGGTAGATTCTCAACTATCAATCTAAAGAACAATATTTTATCAGATTTCCAGATTGTCATTTTGTGTTGAAAAAATCATATAAAATCAAATACTTAATATTCTTGGACTAAACCAACTCCAATAGGTCTAATACTTAGTCTAACAACTTTTATGTTTTTATACAACGTTAGCCAAAAATAGGTTTAAGATGTACTATTGGTCGGATCTTTAACTAGTGGTCAGAATATGAGTCACAAAATGTTTTTAAGTAGATTACAAAGATTATAAATTCAAATGAGTTGATTCCAGGGCCTTATATACTCTATATTCATTGAAGTGCATTTTGGTAAAATGGTTTGTCCTCATTAATCCTTTAAGTTACTGTTTAAGACACAAACATTGGGACTAGCAGATTTGATTGTCCAGAATCACATTCTCTTTGTATGATTTTTCATTTGCAAACGACTCAAGGGATTATGACAAAATTTTGTACACTTATTATAGACCGGAAGACCTACGATACATATTTTTTTATAGCAATAACACAAGTCTAAATCGGATATTTATTCTGTTAATTATCAACCTCCGGATTTGACACTTTGATGATTGTTATGTGTATAGGTTCTTGCATGCATGTATGAACCTTAAATCACTAATATGTGTTTGAAGGGTCATCTTACTTTCAAGTGATGACCAATATGCGTATTTACCATTTTGGAGAATTTGTTAGGAGGAAGACTTTATTAGACTATGAAGGTGGTGGTGTTGAATTAAGATGTGGTGTATAGCATACTAGGTTGAACGAAAAAGCTACGGTTACACTCGGTGTACGGAATCTATTATACACTACAAGTAACCTAATGACACGTGGCAATGGTAGATAATGGGATAAATTCTTTTTCAACAGATTTAAAATTTAACTAATTTACCTCAATTAATATATTCACAAAATATGTTATTGATTTCATTGCTAAAATATGGTGATATCTTATTATTTACTTATTATCAACCGTACTAATATATCCCTCCCACCATGAGTCCATGAATGATGAACCCCTTCCTCCCATCCTCCCGAATGTACTTCGATTTTGGCATTTGGTCACCGTCACCGAGTCACGTATTACGTATTACGTGACTTGGAGGAAGAGAAGATAAATAAATATATAGAAGGATTCACGAATTGAAGGACTTTCCGTGTAGTCAGAATAAGCGGTCGAAGTAACTGTTTCCCTTGGTGCAGTATTGATGGCAAAATGTATTAGGGTTCCGACGCCGGACGTTAATCCAATTAAAACCATGTAGCCAAAAAATAAACGTAATGTGTGTTCTTTGTATATAAATTTTGCCTTTTTTTAATTAAAAGTACATACAACAATATAATAATTTACAATTTTTTTTAAATGAAAGGTAACGGAAATTATTATGGTGTGTATATATTTTATAAAGAACAAATTTATTATGATGTAGATTATTTTGTAAGATATAATAAGACTATGTTATTATAAGACTATAAGATATTATCTTTAATTTTAGTAAATATCCCTATTTCCCCTCATAACTAAATAATAAATGTTGTCACATGTTAAAGTTCTATTGGTGGTGTACAGAAGATTCCGTACATTAAGTGTAACCGTAGCATCTTCCCTAGGTTGAATACGGAGTACTTTAGGAGTATGTGTGAGAAGTTGTATGGATATTGCAATGCTTTAGATATTTGGTATTTTAGGAATAGTAGGTATAATCTAGAAACTATGCAAAGTATTAGTAGTCAGGAGGATATAACTCTTTGGTTGAAGACAAATGATGATTCAAATTTTGCTGACATTTACATTACCCAAAAACCCATTTCTGGTGCTGTTATTGCTCCCCATCCTCAATTTATTCTTCACCAAGGACTAAAAGAGCTAGTCTTAGCCCAACTGAGATAAAGCCCCATATCTTCCGCCCAACAAAACATTATACCTGACATTGGGACCACTTCTGGGACCACTATAGAGGCCACCACTACAACCTTTATTCCACCCATACAAATAAATGCAGACCATTCACCCAGTATTAGAAGAAGTCCTAGAAACCATACTGGCAGCCAAGTGTTTAAATGTGCTTCTCCCTCACAAATTAAAGCAATATATCCAAATCTTCCAATAGATCTTGGGGGAAGACCTAGTAAACTTGTTCCTAAAAGAAAGTTGTTTGTTGGAGAGTTAGCTGAAGCTGAGAGAGATAAAGGCAAGGATAAGGCTGTTGTATCAGAGTCTGTGTTAGGTAAGGGCAAGGGCAATGCTTCTGTGTTAGAGTGTGTGACTGTTAGGGAGAAGGTTGTTAAGGAAAAGACAGTTACTAGTAAGGATAAGGGTGTTCAAGGTAAAGGGAAGGGCAAGGTTGTTGTGTTAGAGTGTGTGACTGACAGGGATAAGGGTAAGTCATTAGATGGTGAAAAAAGGATAAGGAAGAGGTTCAAGTCTATTGCTTCAAAAAAACAAAGGAAAAGGTAAGGTGAAAGAAGATAAGAGTCATAGATATGGTAAAAGAAGGGTGACAAGGAAGGTAGTAGTTGGTAAATCAGCAGATATTGGCTTCACTGACTCAGAGGGGAGTGACACTGATCTTAGTGATGATGGTGTCTCAGATACAGATTATGATGGTGACTTGTATTTCGACAAGGATAATGAAGGGCCTGATATATTAGAGGGTGTTGAGAAAAGTTTGGATGTTAGGGATGTTGATGACTTAGATGTTTCAATTGGTGAAGAGTATGATGGGGACTTAGAGGAGCTTAGGAGTCTACATGGTTCAGATGATGAAGTAGACTGTAATCAAGTTTTCAATGCAGAAACATATTTCACTCAACCAATTGTTCTCAAATTGGGTTTGACATTTCCAAGTAACAAAGTATTTAGAAAAGCTCTTATTTATCATTCTGTTCAAAATGGTTATGATTTTTGGTATTCTCATAACAATTCAAAGAGAGTGACTGCCTACTGTGTCCAAAGATGTGATTGTGAGTGGAATTCAAAAAGATCTAAGCTTGGTGAGTGTAAATGTGAAGGTGGATGGAAGTGTGACTTTAAGGTTCATGCAACTAAGTTAGATATGACTGATAATTTTCAAATTAAGACCTTAAGTATGGATCACACTTGTAGGTTGTCAACACATAATAGAAAGGTTATTCTGAATATTTGGCAGAAAAATACATTGAGTTTTGGAGAACTAACATAGATTGGAAATTGAAAAATTTCCAGAACCATGTTCTAAAGGATTTGGGAGTTGAGGTTAGCTATGATAAGTGTTGGCTGGCAAGGTCTAGGGCAAAATTGATCATCTATGGAAATAGTAAAGATCAATATGCCAAAGTATGGGACTATGCCAATGCTATAAAGAAGTATAACCCAGGTAGCACAACCTCTGTTCAATGTGATGGAATTGAAAGGCCTCCAGTAGTTTTTAAGAGGATGTATGTCTGTCTTCAAGCTTGTAAGGAGGGGTTTAGCAAAGGGTGTAGGCCTTTGGTGGGAGTTGATGGCCGTCATTTAAAGGGAGTATACCCCGGAATGTGCCTTGTTGCAGTGGGTCAAGATGGGAACCATAATATCTACCCTATAGCATGGGCAGTTGTGGAGGTAGAGAACAGAGAATCTTGGGCCTGGTTTCTAGAGTTGTTGGCATCTGACTTAGGGAAGCCAGAAGGGGAAGGTCTGACATTCATGTCAGACAGACAAAAGGGATTGATGGAAGCCCTAAGTAGGTGGTGCCAAAAGTCGAGGTTAGTTATTGTGTGAGGCATATTTGGGCTAACTTCAAGCTAACATGGTGTGGGGAAGTTTACAAGGATGCCTTCTGGAAAGCAGCAAGATCAACAACTGAGGTTTGAGAATAAAGTTCATGCCTTTTTTATTTAATACTTTAATCACCCTTTTTTATTTATGTTTTTGTAACTAATATATCTATGTTGATAAATGTAGGCTGAGTTTAAATCACATGTGGAGGGAATAAAGTTCTTATCCGAACATGCATTTAATTGGTTGAACAACATTCCCCCTAGTACATGGTCTAGACATGCCTTTTCAACTCAAAGTAAGTCAAATATGCTCCTTAACAACTTATGTGAGACATTTAATTCTGTCTTGAAAGAAGTTAGGGACAAGCCTATCCTCACCCACATGGAGTGGATGAGGAGATATGTGATGAAGAGAAACTTTCAAAAAAGGGAGGCAGTTTCTAAAAACAAATGTAAGATCATGCCCTATGCTCAAAAGTACATTAAAAAAGTTGTGGGAGAAGCTAGGTTCTGTTTGGTTGAACGAGCAACAACAGAGTTGTTTGAGGTGGAATATAGGGGAGATAGTCAGTCTGTTAATTTACAGAATAGATCATGCACTTGTTTTCATTGGGACCTCACTGGACTTCCTTGTATTCATGCTGTTGCATCCATACTGAAGCAAAGATTAGATGTTGATTCTTTTGTGGATGAAGCCTACTCTAAGGCTAAATTTGTGGCTGCATATGAACCTATTGTTGGACCTATGCCTGGGTTTAAACAATGGCAGCAAAGTGGCTTAACTGAGCCTCTACCACCAGCAGAGAGAAGGATGCCTGGTAGGCCTTCAAGTAAGAAGAGGAGGAAAGAGGTTGGTGAAACAAGTAAAGTGAAGAGGCAAAAGAGATCAAATAAATGCAGTAACTGTGGTGGATTAGGACATTACAAAAGAACCTGCAAGAATCCTACAGCTCAAGCAGGAGCTCCCAAAAGTGCTGGTGGCAGGCCATTGGTGAATACACCATGGGCAAAGGAAAGAAGAGAGAAAGTGCAAAAAAGGCAGGCTCAAAAGGAGGCATACATGGCTGCTCATCCATCACAATTTGTTTCTCAGACTTCTCAGCCAGCCACACAAAGAAGCACAGTGGAAGATCTAGGCTAGGGAAATCAGTTTGCTTTATGTTTGCTTTATGTAGTTGAACTTAATAATTGTAAGCATGGGAAATCAGTATAGCCTGATGTTTGACAGGCATAGTTTTGGACAAGGATTAACTATGTTATTTTGGACAAGTATTTGCAATGTAACTGAATTTTCCTTTGATTTGTCTTGATTAATAGCCAATTTTCACTGCAAAATCATTTGCCAAAAGTCTACTTCATTACAAACTGTTGATACATAATGAAAAGTCTACATCATCACTACATAATGAACCATTTTTGCCAAAAGTCTACACCATCAATACATAATGAGACATTTGAGTCCAAAAGTCTACATCATCATTACATTGTAACCTACATACATTTGAGTACAAGCAATATGATTATTGCTGTGACAATAATCAAAATACACATTGATGGTTTTCCAGTTTTGTCATCCATCTGATTCATGTTTTTCAATATTGATGCAGCTTTAAGCTTCTCCAACTCCATCTTGAGCATCTTCCTCTCTTCTATAAGTGCTTTAATCTCACAATTCAACAAACCCACCTCACTTTTAATGTGGTTCTTGTCAAAGATAATTTGATTGACAACATCCCTTTGCCAATTAGTAGGATTAAGATCAATCCATTCAAAAAACTTGCACCCACGCACCTTAGTGATTGGGTTGTATGTAGCACAAGCTTGAAACCTCCTACCTGGGTTGTTAATCGTCCATGAAGTGGCAAAAGCAGCTGGGTTACCACAGTAGCATCTTCTTCTATCTCCAAAGCTACATCCTGAGCTACCGTCGGAAAAACTGTTATGAGACAACCTAGAAGACATTTCACCTAAATTGATAACCCTAATTATTTCCAAATTGGGGAAAAATGAGATAAAAACAATATGGATGAAATTAATAACAATTAATCTATACCTGTGGGTTTAGGGCTAAAGGATGCCTTATGTTAACAACAAAAAGAAGCAGAATTGTGAGAGACGAAATTGAATGAGAGATGATGAAGAAAGGGAGAGGTGAGAGAGTTAACAGTGAGAAATGAAAGAGAGCAACTCTAACATTCAAACATGAGGATATATATAACAAGGAAGTGTTTAATGGTAAGGGTATTTTCGTCATAAAAGATGAACTTAAATGACAAATTTACATATTTGCTATCAAATTCCGCCGGAGTGAAATTTTTGACTGTAATTTGTCATCAGAAGTTATAAGTTGGGTGTAATTTACAAATTTATTTATATAAGGCTGTAATTTTCAAAATCATGTTTATAAAAGGCTGTAATCAACAATTTTTCCTAAAAGAAATAGAGAAACAATTAAGAATTCAAACATAATTCTTTTAAGTGGATTTTGGGCGGGAAAAGAAGCTTCTAGGATGTCTTTGAATAAGTAGTTACAAGTCAATGAGATTCATTCGTATTTTTGGTTGTAATATTTCTTACTCGTGTTGTAATCTTTCAATTACAAACAATAATCAATATACAATACATTCGACTTTCTCTCTGTATTTCTAGACACTAATGGAAAAAATCCCTATTGCGTCCGTTATAGAGGTTTATTTGCGTCAGTTTTGGGGTGATGTATTTCGAGGGGTCGTATTTACTCTTGCATCGGTTGTGAAACCGACGCAATAAGTTCAACATTTGCGTCAGTTGTGTTGTAATAAACGACGCAAAAAGTCACAATTTGCATCATTTCTTTTCATTGAATAGACGCAATAAAATTGTTCAACCGACGCAAATAGGACTATTTGCGTCACTTTTTATAGAACCGATGCAATTTCTTTTATCTTTTTGCGTCATTTGTAATCAGACTGATGCGATTGACATCTTTTTGCGTCATTTGTAATCAGACTGATGCGATTGACATCTTTTTTTAATGTCAATTGGTTTAACTATTTGCGTCATTTCTTTCAAGAACCGATGCAATTTCTTTGCCTTTTCGCGTATTTGTAATTAGAACTGATGCAATTGCCATTTCATTTCCCAGTTCATTTTCCTGATTTGCGTCATTTAATTCCATTTTCTTGATTTGCGTCATTTAATTCCAGAATCAACACGAATTATGAATGCTTTTTTTATATATAAATTTGCTACTGAAATTTCGGCTGCACCACCCTGCAAAACTGACAATCCAAATACCAAAACTTAAAAATCTTTAAGAAATCCAACCAACCACCTAAATCACATAAATAGAAAACAATACATCTCATTCAACCCAATAAGATTCCAAATACAATCCAATATATAAATAATCTCACAAACGTCTTAGTTATTAAGCTAACTAGTTTTAAACCCGTACAAAAATTGCACGGGATTAGATATATAAATATATAATAGCTCGATGAAATGTGAAAATTATGAAAGACTAAATTACAAATATTCGAAAACGGGTCAATGCAGGTTTGATTGTTAAAATCGCTAAATTACCATATGTTTTATTACGTCTAAGTCCATGTTCTTTTGGACTTAATGATAAATTATAAATGTATGAGTTAGACAAATCAAACGCAACAAGATTTCATATAAAATAAATATATATGGTAAATAGAGGTGGCTCAGACGGGGTCGGATACCAAACCTAATTGTGTTTTAATATACAGTTGGCTATCTTAAAACGGATATATACGTCTTAAAAATAAATAGGACAATTATTTTGTAAGTCGGTAGAATTTTTTTCTTTTGTCTTACTTATAATACTTACAGCTCAGTTATTGTAGACGGGCATTATTCGTCACAAGCTGAAAACGGAAAGTACCCCTTTCACAATATGCAAATGAGAGCGCAGATGGGGTGCTCCATTTTCCATCCGCTTGCCCTCCTCACTATAATATTGTGAGAGGGACATTATTCGTCTTCAGCTTATGACGGATAGTGCATGTCTTTAATGAGAAATTGTGATCCTCTTAAACTTAAATGAGATCCGTCTTAAAATACTTAAAGACGATTCTAAAACAACTTAAATTAGAACTTGTATTTAACAGACTATGAGTAATGGACCCATTGAATGGAGTACAAATTTATACTCCATATTATCCCCCCAAATGAAACCCTACGTCCCAACCCAGTGACCCACAATTACTCATCTGATCTCTGTTACTCATCTCCTCCGCCTCCAGTGACCCACAATTACTCATCTCCTCCGTCTCCCTCACTCTCACTATTACTCACTATTGAATAGAAATTTTGCACTCATAACTCATCTCCTTCTCACCAGTCACCCCTCTCGCATCACTCCTCACCCTCAATACTCAATAACTTAAATCCATAATTTTCTTATCAACTTTGTGTTCCGATGAATAAGTAATTAATTATTGTGATCCCATGATTGATCTAGATGTATGTGCTTTTTGAATAAATTTTTTTTTGTGTGTGTTTTATCTCCATCTCTATATTATACGAATATTATGGTAATGTTTTTCATTTACTTCGTAATTTAATTGGTTCTTTTTTTTTGTTAATTCTCCAAAAGAAGATCGGAAATATTCAGATCTAGTCATTATAAATTATTGGATTTCTTAAAGAATAATTTAATAATTCCTTTTCCATTGTAATGCAGTCATTTTCAAAAGTTGGTAGTTATTGTTTATTTATTTTAATGAAAAATATTTTGTCAAAGTAGATATACCGAGTACATATGATTTTAAAAATAAAATATCTCATGAATTTGATTGTTACTTTCAATTTGATTCTCATTGTTTCTGATTTTTGTTATTAGTTATTATGATTTATAGTAGTTAATAGCACGTATGCATTTATATGGATTTTTTTTTTGGGTTACCGAGTCTTCATCGAATCTCGATGATGAGCGGTTATAGTTCCGTCTGAGAGATTTTTTTAGTTGCAAGAGTATTGTAATTTTAATTATTAATTGTATTATTTGGACTTTGTTTTGCAGGAAATTGTTAGTTTGAAATTTTTATTTTAAATTTGTTATTAAGTTTTATATTTATTATGTTTTCTTAGACTTTGTTATTGCTAGAATATTGTAATTTCATAAAAGTCTAAGAAAACATAATCAAAATATGCTTATAACATCGTAAAATCATGGAATATGAAAATATGCTTATAACATCATAAAGTCATGGAATATGTAAATATGTAAATAAGTAAACAAATCCGAAATGTTAAGAGTGAGGAGAGAAAGTAAATAATCTTTTGCTTTGGACGTGGGACCCGCTTACCCTTTGCTTTTCCTAAAATTGAGCAACCAATCAGAAATATTTAAATGTTTCTGGTTTAGTATATAGTAGATTCTAAATGCTCTCTAAACATCTACTAGCCCAAATTTCTCTAACCAAATTCATGTCGCTGATTGACAAGGTTGAATTTGCAATATTCTGCATTTTCAAAATAATCAATATATAGTAAGAAATTTAAATAAAAAATAAAATCGACAATGAAAAGTTAATGTACCATTGAATTACCTTCTCAAAGTCATTCTCCTCAGATTTAGAGTAGTAGAAGGTTATGTCATACATCCATTTCATGACATAACAACCACACTCAAAATCTTCTCGTTGTTGCGATCACTAAATATTTGAAACTAATGTTATTAATAATATTTTAAAATTATTAGTTGATAAATAAAATAAAAATAGTGAAAGTTTTACTTACCTCGGTCACTACTTTTTTTTTTATTATAATTGTGTCTTCCTCCATAAACACAATATAATATTCAACCACCTTCAAGCACAACTTTTATTTCCAACTTCTCCTTTGTTGCGAGTCCAAAAAATATACATTGTGGACAATCCTAGGCATACGACAATTAACATCCAATGGGTTACAGTGATCGAAACATTATAAAATCATTATATAATCAAGAATTAGAAAAACTTATATGCATTTATAAATAAAAAATAAGTTTAATACTAATTACCCCTCATAAAATGCTTCCATGATATATTTCTTTTCTTCTTAAATTTTCTTTACATGTCCAATATACTGTTCACATTATCTTGAATTATGCATTTACTTCACAAGTTTCACGGGAGTCCAAGTATGCAACTTAATTTAGTGGCTTTAATAGTAAATACACATCGATGCAAGGAACTACAATTTCACTGCTTGTTTTCACACGTAACCTTATAAGCTTAAGATGTCATTTTATCACTGTTAAGTGTTCAGGTGTAAACTTGATATGCAAATTGTATAACTTTCTTAAATGAAAAGATAAAAATAGAATTTTAGCTGACATTGTAGAGAGTATTATCTGAGGGAAACTTAATTGAATTAGACTAACATATGACCTTATCAGTGAATTCTAAGGAAAACTTATCAAAGGAAATCAAATCAAAACATAGATAGAATAAAACTTTTCATTCAGTAACCAAAAACGTCAAACAAACTAGATAACCTACCAACTAAACATAATACAAGCAAATGAAATAAAATAAAAACTTTATGATAACTAGACAACATATGGTCATTATATAAATTCAAATGGCAGGAATAATTATCCCAGGAAACATATTTAGAATGTTATTGTAGTACTGTAATTTTTTTGGGGGAGGAGCCAAAAACTGGTCAGCAAAGAAACAACAGTAAGGCTTGTTTCAGTATATGTTTCATGTTGAGATGTGTTCTTTTGATGATGACAAGTATTTGTATAATGTTTTCCTTGTGCTACTAATGTGTGTGTTCTCAAGTATGTATAGGTTCAAAGGATATTTAATGAAAATACGAAGCTTGAAGAGAAGTGTGTCGTTGTTTAGTGTCATGTGTGTTGTAAAAGTAAAGGAACGAGCAAATATATTACTGAGCAATAATTGAACAGTCCGCTGAACTGTTCAATTGAGATCTGGTTTATGGACGCACCTGAAATAATTCTTTGAACAAATTTTGATTATGATTTCGAAAAGATATTTCTAAACAATGTTATTTTGAAATCTTTCAGCAAATTAATAACTTCCCTATTTTATGAATAAGATAATTGACAAACAAATTTGATTTGATTTTGAGAATTATTGTTGCTTGGAGAATAAGGCAAAATATCTTTTTATTATCTTAAGATATAGTTCTAGGATTATCTTCTCAATATATTATCTTCTTGCTTTATTTTAGGAAATTTAGTTACTAAGACTTCTCCTATATATACAAGACTATTATTTCAGAAATAATCACCCTTTTCATGTGCTTTAACGTTTTTGCAAAATTAGTTTTTCATGTTTTAAGCTTTTAAATTCATTTTGCAAATATTTTCTGAAAAGGTGTCTGTCTATATATCGAACAGCTCGTGAGACTGTTTAATTTGCAACTCTGTTCTGTATTGCTCAATTCTCTTGCTAAAGGAATTCAATTTCGTCTCTATTAGTCTTATATGAAGACATTGTAAAAGAGACACATTTGATTGTAATATTTCATATCTAAAGAGAGAGCTTTGGGGTGCTAAAAGTTTAGCACTCGAGTCTACACAACTAGAGTTAGTTGTGGGGTGTTGGGGTACAAGGGTTTTGTACTCGAGTCGCACAACCGGAGTAGGTTGTGGGGGTTTCTTTGTAGTCGGGGTTGATTATTAAAGTAACATTAATAAGAGAGATAGTGGACGTAGACCTAAAGAGTGTAGGTCGAACCACTTAAAAATCGCTTGTGTTTTGTTTCTTTTTAATTTGCTTTATTTCGTTTATTGCTTTTTATTATCGTGCACGTTTCCGCAAACACAAATCTCAATCTATAGTCTATTGTGTTTATCCATCACGATTACTTTCATAAGACTACAAACGATTTTCTTAGTCCATTCGTTATTGCTTTCGTTTTGTTTGAGCAAATTGTCACGTACTCTACAGACAAGTTGAGTGAACAGTACGACAGACTGTTCATTTTAAAATCAGTACTGATAAGTTGATTTTAAGTTTCTTAAGCAACGAAATTTGTAAAAAGAGTACTCAATTCACCCCCTCCCTCTCTTGAGTACCGGATCCATAAACTCAACATTTCAGTTGCAATGCTTCGAGTTTATGGCGATATAGGCCATCTCCCTTTTAAAGCAATACTAGATCATTTTTCGAAGGATAATGCCAGTCACGGATTATCTCTCTTATAACATTATCAATGCTTACAAATACCATTAGTGCATCAGAGTCAGCTAGGGGTAAAAAAATGCAAATTTCAATAGAAAATGAAGCTCGGGGATTTCCCTCCTTCTAATTAGCCTGAAAGGGAAGCAAATGAAAACAAGGGAAGTTGTTTGAGGAAGAAAAATGAAGGAAGAACATGCCATATAAAGCAGCACAAATTCTCATTTGTGACGACACTATCTGTCGCAAGCCTTGCGACGGATACCATTTTACCTCACAAAGTACCCACTTTTTCTCTCTCTGCAATACTATTCATGTGGCCCCCTTTCTCCACTAACCCATTATGTTACCATTTTAACTCACAAAATATCCGTCACAAATGCTGACCCGTCGCAAGGGAGACCAATTGATAAAGCAGTAGAATCAAAGGAAAAACCATGTCCCAACAAAATCCGAATATTTTTCTTAAATGGCGTTCTATACCAACGTATTTACTAAAATAAGGCTCCTTTCAGAATATTGACAAGAAATGAATCCATCTTCATTGTAACCGACTTGCATAATTTAGATCATGACATCAGTGCAATTCATTTCTATTTACCATATTTCCTCACTGCATTTGCTCTCCATACAAACACACTACTCTCTCTCTGTCACGGTCGTGAGGGAATTGGCAGAGCAATGTCTTCTTTCACGAACAAGTCACGACCGTGAAGCATGTTTCACGACCGTGACTGAGATTTCACGACCGTGAAATGAGTTTCACAGCCGTGAGCTGAAATGCACGAAATCCTTCTTTTTGGAAAAGCATCTCACGACCGTGACTGAGCTTTCACTACCGTGAGATGCTCATTTCCCTTCTTCCTTCCCTTGACTTTGTTGTTTCCTTTCTGGTTTCTCTTGCCTTGACTCGGGAGGGCTTTGGCGCATCGAGTAGGGCCCCCAAGAGTATGCGGGGCCCCCAAGGTATGTCGTGGGTCCTCCGAATGATTCACCTTCTTCTTTGTTGATCAAAACTAGGTAGAAATCGCCTCAATTGACGGTTTACCTACAAAAACACGATAAAAGCGAGAAATATGCTAGAAGAAGGTAAAACACGTAGAAACGCTCCTAGGGAGCGTTAAAGGCAAGCAAAACGAGACAAAAAGAGGTGAAAATGTAGGGTGAAATGATACTATATCAAAACTCCCCAAACCAAACCCTTACTCGTCCCGAGTAAGGATGAACAATAGTCAAGACCCTTAATTAACTACTCTAAACCTAACCGATACAAGGCAATTAACGGGCCTTGCTCCGTCCCTTCAACTCGCAACAAGGTATCCATGAGGTAGGACACCTTCTTGCAAGGCAAGTGGGGTCTTGCCAAAACTTCGATGCATTCTAGGCAATAAAGCACACAAAACAAATGAGAATGCATCTACAAAAGCAAATGGCTACATGCCTCATCCATGCGCCGGGATTCATCTAAAATGGAAAATTTTCAAGCATGCAAATTCCCATGTACTTACTATTTTTACAAAGAACTAGGCCTAGAAAGATAGGAATAAATCACCTCTTTATTGTGTAAAATTAGTATATTCGTTCACGTTTACTAGAAAGCTTTGTCAAGGGTGATAAGGCGGGATGGAAAGTGAGGGCCCCATGGTGTTAGAAGACACTGTAGGATCGGAATTCCGCCTCTCACCTAAGTGAAAGGAAGGGTCGTCCCCTCTTAGCCATGTAACGTAGGAGTAATCATCAAAAAGGTAAGGAAACGAGATGTTTGAGTTCTTATTTGATTTCTTTTTCTTTTCTTTTTCTTTTTGTCTTTGATTTTTGTTTGATTTGGGTGCCTTTTGAGAGCAAGGTAGCCTAGCAAAAGGTGTGCGGCGGAGACCAACAATAGGCAAATCCTCGTCGTAGCGACATCGAGAGCGACCCCATATGTATTGAGGGTACTCTAGAAGAGCCTAGAAGTCTCCATATGCACTCCCTAAGCTAGGACTAAGGCAAAGATATGCAAAATTTCAAGCTTTTCTTTTCAATTGTGTTTGAACTCAATTTTTGGACTAGTGATGGAAAATTTTTCTTTTTGTCAAATGTAGTGAAATGTGATGATTGGACAATTACATGGCCTCGAGAATCACCTAGGAAAGCGTTCACCAAGGAATTTTTCACACCATGGGGATGGTCAAGATGGTAAATGCAAGCCCTTGACTAGGCTCTAGGAAGCGGTGCGAAAATTATACTAAAAATACACATTAAAAGGTGTTTCAAAATCTATTTTAATAGGCAAAGTGCTAAGCAAAAAAAGTATCTACAAGGGCTTATCCAAGCTTGTTCAATTTCCAAATTAGGCATTCCACCCGAACGATAAAAAAAGAGGCCTTTTTCTCGAAACACGATCGCGGTCTCACACACTAATCCCTACAGGTGCCCGTACAACTACTCTAGGAGGAATGTTTTTATGCGGTCGCGAAGGCACCCGCTCTTCTTCTCGGATTCTAACGAGTGCAGTCCCAAAGTTCTCCTAAATGCAACTATATGCCATGATCTAGAATTAAGCAACATATATACAACCTAATGCAAATGCTCTAGTAAACTACGTGACAATTAATCTAATGAAACCCCCTAACAGCACATAAGTCACACAACTGCCAATTCATCAAAATCAACATCGCAATCATCAACAATTCCTCCAAACTCCTCATGTGATAAGAAGTAAAGAAAGAAAGAAGGGGAAGGAATAAGAACGATCATACCATGGCGGTCTTCTTAATCCCTTCTATAAATCTCTTAAGCGATGTGTAGCGGACCTATGTATGGAGGTTAGAAGAAAAAGCAATGCAAATATATACAAAGTAAGATATAAACAAGCTAATTTTTAGGATTTTTTTCAAACTTTTTCAATTTTTTTTGGATTTTTGAATGATTTTAAATGCAAAATAAAACATGTTTTTGGATTTTTTTTCAAAATTTTCAAACTATGAAAATAGTTTCCCATCCCCCACATAGGAACAAACATTGTCCTCAATGTATGAAATAGGATTATTGAAAGTAAAGAAATACATGTTTTTGGGTTTTTAAATGATTTACTAAAAGGAAAAGAACATGTTTTTGGGTTTTTAAATATTTTGAAAAATAAAAACTTGTTTTTGGGATTTTTGATTTTTGGGAAGATTTGAGGTGATTTGGTGAAGATTTGAGGGAGTTTGGAGTTTTTTAGTGAGATAAGGGTTTGTGAGATGTGTTTGTGTGGGTAATGAAGAAGATGAGGAAAGATAAGAAGAAGTGAAGAGGAGAATGAAGAATCACGATGTAGTCAGTTTCACGGGCGTGAAATAGAGGTCACGACCGTGAAACCTCAGTTCACGACCGTGAGATTTCAGTCACGAGCGTTGATGATCGGTTCGTCGTCAAAACAAACATCAAAAATAACCCAATAAAAGTAGTATAAAGGGGTCGAATCCACGAGGATGGTGGGGTCAACTACTAGTTCGATTGAATCCTATTCTAGCCTAAAATATGACAGATTGGAAAGTTAACTAAAAACTAGGAAAAACAAGTAATCGCTAAGTAATAAAGATGAAAACAATTAAGGGAAAGACTAAGGTGAAGGGTTCACCTTAGGGGGATTAATGGGTTAGTCGGGTAACTAGCAAATGGGTAACAAATTCGAGTAAAATCGATTGCTAATGTCTCAACAATCGATAATCATCAACAAAGCCATCGCATTTGTCTCAAATCCCCCATATAAACACTTAGTCTAATCGTCTCTACCACCGTCGCTTAAGAGAAAATCAAACCATGCTTGATAAAATGGCAACTTTCATTCACACATTTCATCAAACACTTGGTGCGCATATGAGTAATACCCAAATAATTACCACAAATCTACTAATTACCCAACTAATTACCCCACATGATCCTCCCTTAGGCTCCCCCTAAACCCTAGAAGGGAATCTACTCACACATGGTAAAGGGAATCAAAGCACTAAAGGGAAGAGGGAGTTCAATCAACATTATGCTATGAGAAGAATAATGATAACAATCAAAAGATGAACAATAAACTAGAAATGGAAATTAATTGCATAAACAATAAAAAAGATGAGAAATTTATACCAAACAAAACTTATATTGATGAATAGGGGGAATGTCTTCACCCAAGTCTTCAATACAAACCCCGAAACTGAAATGAAAGACTAGATTCAACAACTTGAAATGAGAAACTAAACTAGATTAGGGAAGGATTAGGAGAGTAATTAGGGACTAATTTAGGTTACAAATATCTAGGGTTTTGTGCTAAGAGGAATGTAAAAAAACTACCTACAAAATAATAGGGGGAGGGTATATATAGGTATCTCGAAATTAAGGGAGAAATTAGAAGAAGAGGGCGAATTTTGCGATGTTGCGTTCCTGGCCGGTCGACCGGCCGCCGGGCCTCTGACCGGCCGCCGGGCCTCTGACCGGCCTGGGGCACATCAGTGACTTCAGCCTCTTCGTCTTCAAAATCCTCAAAATTTCACTAAGTATGGAAAATGGGGGTCTGGGCCGGTCGACCGGCCGCCGGCCCCCCACCGGCCTGGAGCATCATTTGACTCTCAATGGCATTCTGATGTAGGTGTAGACCGGGTAGTCGACCGGCCGCCGGTAGGCCGGCCGGCGCTACCTGGGCCTTTTCTTCTCTTTTTCAACTTCTTTCATTTGTAGAGTGGTGGTCTGGGCCGGTGGGCCGGCCGCCGGTCAGTAGGCCGGCCTGCACCAGCTGGGGGCTCATTTCTTCATTTTTCATCTCATCTTCGAATCCCGACTCATGCAAGGTCTTTATGCACCAATTTCCTCATTTCCGCCTTAATTCCTGCAAATTGAGATCGACATTCATAGCGCGGGAAATCGGGAAATAAAATGCAATTAAAGACACGCAAATCCGTGTAAACGGACCAAAATGGGGACGAAAATGAGGGAAAATGTGACTAAATAAATGCTTATCAAAATTTCCCACACTTAAGACTTACTCGTCCTCGAGTAAGTAAACAAAATTCGAGACCCATAAGTACCCTTATTCAACACTACACTAATACTAAGACTACTACCTAAACTACTAATAATATCCGACGGTAGGCAATTAACGGGCCTCCTCCGTCCCTTCAACTCACAACGAGATACTCATGAGGTAGAGTACTTCCTTGCAAGGCAAGTAGGGGCTTGCTCAAAATTTCGACGCATCCAAATGAAAAACACGTAAGAACACGACAAAGATGCATCTAACAAGAGAAAAATCACATGCCTCATCCATGTGACGGAAATATCTAAAAGGAAAACCGTCTAAATAATGCATGATCCTTGTAAGCCACTAATATCATAAAGCATGGAAAAATATTCGCCTCCTAGCGGTGCAAGTCTAATGAAAATTTCGAACCTCGTCTACTATTTGCTTGGCCAAGAGCGATAAAATGGAAGATGGAAATGAAATCCTCGTGACGTTATTAAGCACAATAGCATATCGAATTCACGTTTCTCAGTTAAATGAGACACAAGGGTCGTCCCGTCTCACTATGCAACTTCAAAGGCAAATGATTCAAGAAGGATAAAAGGAAATTGAGATTTGAGTCTAAGTGCTTGCAAAACTTTTCATTTCACACTTTGCTTTCTTTTTCTTTTTCTTTCTTTTTGATTTGCATTTTGGTTTGCAATTTTTGGCATGAAAGCACACGGTTTCCGTCAAGGACATGCGGTCGGAACCAACAATAGGGGTATCCCCACCGTAGTGGCATCGAAAGGGGGCCTAGATATGGGCCCACTAGAATCCCTAGAAGTTCCGTTTTGCACTTCCTCGACGAAAACAAGAAAAGATGATAATTGACTCAATATTTTCAGCTTGTTTGATTTGTTTCCTTTTTTGATCAAAAGTGGAAGAACAATGAATCATGGTTGGTTGCATAGCAAGAACGGTCACCTAAGAATCCTTTCTACCATCGGAATAATCACATCAATCGAGGGTGTCGAGGTGGAATAAGCGCAAACTCGTGACTCGGCATTAGTAGACGGGTTAAAACTCACTAAAAATGCACAACCCAGGGCGTCTAAAATTCCACGATTAAGATGAACACTTTATGAATAAAAAAGTAGCAAAAAGGGACTATGCACATTCAACAAGTTTTCCAAAAAGACAATTATTAAAACATTTTTCTAAATGCAACGATATGCCATGATGCAATCTAGCATATATACAACTTAAATGCACATGCTCTAACCGACTATATGACACATAAGCTAATGCTATCTCCTAACAGCACACAAGTGGCACACACGCCAATCAACAAAATCCACAACATCGTCATCAACACGTCTCATCCTCAAATAAGAAGAAAAGGAGATAAGGGAGAAGGGAAATAGGAAAGGTCTCACCAAAGCGTCTTCATTTTCCCTTTTTCGTGCCTCATATGATGTGGGGCGCACCTATGGATGGAGATAAAAAGAAACACACGGCAATATATACAAAATAAACTATATACAAACTAATCTAAACATATATTTTTTGGAAAATTTTCAAATTTTTCGATTTTTAGGCATTTTTCAACTTTTTTCAAAAATCAACGATATATACAAAAGAAATAAAATCCTCCCCACACTTAAGTCTTACTCGTCCCCGAGTAAGTGACTCAAATATGAAAGGAGAGAAAAAAGAAAAGGAAAAACAAAACAAATTTTTTTGGGTTTTTCAATTTTTTTGGGAATTCCCTCCCCACACTTAGTATTTACATGGTGTGAGGGGTGAATTCAAAGCAAATAACATGTTTTTGGGTTTTTAAATATTTTGAAAAATAAAAACTTGTTTTTGGGGTTTTTGATTTTTGATGAATAATCACAATATGAACAATATATACAAGAGGGTTAGCTCTAAGTAAATGCATGAACTAAATAAAATTCCTAAAACTAAATGCAAAATGATATAATACAATGTCATGATCTAAGTAAATGCAAACTACACTATATGCTAATCTAGAGTCTCGCTGCGGTGGTAAGGTGCATAAATGCAAGCCCCTCACGGGGGTACCTCCCACAGGAAAGTCTAGTGTGTCATATCGGAGTCTCGTCGTGGCGGTAAAATGCATAAATGCGCGCCCCTCATGGGGGTACCAACCACGGGAAAGTCTAAAAATGACACCAAACAAAATGCAACTATGCTATATGGATGCGAGGCTAACATGTGACGATATGTTACAAAATTAAATTCTAATGCAAGCTGAAATGGATGCAACTAAATGGATAATTAAACTAAGATATAATACAACTATCTAAATGCATGCAAAAATATAAATATGATGAAGATTTGGATTAAAAGGGATCATACTCATGGGTTTCCGGCCTCAAGAGTATCCAGTGAAATCAGAGGATGTAGTATCAAATTGGCCATGACTGGCCTCAACAAAAGAGTCTTGTACTGCTGAAAATTGTGCACTTAATTAATCATAGGTCTCTCCCTTTTGTCTTCTTCTCATCTCTAACTTTAAATAAATAATTTCTTGAGATGAGGGAAAAAATGTTATTTGCTTAAATTAGTAATGTCTAAATAGTATTATACATGCACATTTCACTAGTTTTTCATGTTACGTTACGTTCATTTGTTGAAAACTTGTCGTAACAATACTACGTACATGCACATTTCACTAATGCGTTTGTTAAGCTACGTTCCTACTGCTTACATCGACAATATTCATCAAATCACATAATTTAGTATTAAATTTTTTTTATGACAGAATATCTAGTTATATAATGAGATTTCTAAAGTCATTTGAAGAGTGAATATTATTGGCCCGAATCGGCCCGAATTGGCCCGAATCCCGCTTTAAGCCCGCATGGGCCGGGCTTGGGCCAATAAAAATGGCCCACGCATATGGCCCGACCCGACCCGACCCGCACTCTTGGGCCTAATTTTATGTGACGGCCCGGCCCAAACCCGACCCGGCCCGGCCCATGATCACCTCTACAAAAGACGCATCTACATCCCTGGCTCCCGAACCAGAGCCGCCACCCTCCACAATCTCAAACCGTGGACCCATCCTGTCAAACCACTCGGCGTTCTGAGCCGCAATCTCTGGGTCCACCTCCTCCTCATCAACTACCGGCTGAGTAAAAACCGGCGCAGAAGAATAATAGTCATGCTGAATATTGAAATCACCAAACACCCTAGAACCCTGATCATACCCGCCCTCTGGCCACATGAAATAGGACGGATGTGGGCCAACTGGCTCCCTATACCCCTCCCTACACCAATTATCGTAAGAAGGGTATTGGCCAAGAGCCAAGTCATAATACATCCTGTCCATCCGCTGCGACAAAAGAGCTCTATCCCGAGCTTCCTCCTCACGCCACTTAGCTGCCGCCTCTCTCTCCCTAGCCGCTGCCTCTCTCTCCGTAGCTGCTGCCTCGGAGGCCAAAGTCATGTCGGCCATGAACTGGATCAAGGAGGGATCCAAAGGTGGGTAACTGGTAGTGGTGGAAGTGGATGCGTCGGGTTGGGATGAATTGGGCCAAGGACGCCACTGCTGCTGATGATAGAAGGGGCTCATATAGGGTAAGGTGGTGGAAGTGGGGCCCCGCTCCTCTCTCCTATATGTAGTGACGGGGGCAGTAGGATCTCGCCTAAATGCGGTAACTGGAGCTAAAGGATCTTCCGGGGTTTCTTCAGGTGGTGGTGGAGGGTTCTCCTCCTCTAGGGGGAGAAGATAATGCGCGCTATCAGGAACCACTTTCATAGCCGCACTATTAGGGAGGGGAATAGAATTTACCCCTCGAACCCTCCAATATGTCTTCCCGTCCTCAACTCTCTTTACTACCCACTCAAGCTTCTTTGAAATGTAATCCTCCGTCAACAATGAGCATCCCCCTAAACACCTCAAATTACGCTCATCTAGAGCATCTCTACATAGGACATGGGCAATCTTGGTAACAATCCCCCCTAAATGGATTCCGGTTGGGCTAAATGGGTCATTGGCAATTTTCTGGAAGTGGATAACGACATGGTGACCAATGTTGACTCCAAATTTATTTGGCTTTTGGAACAAGTAAGCCGCCAAAATCGAAAGCTCATCGGCCTTAAAATTATGACACTCCTCTCTCCCAAACAACGTCCAACCCATAAACCTATGCCAAAACCTAATAGGGGCATTGTGGCAAGCATTTGCCGGCCTCTTAGTTCCCTTCGCAAATTCCATTCCCGAGATAGCAGTCCAAACGTCATTCACATTAAAGTTTTCGGGGACCTTGTATGACTTATGAAATTTGACCCCTAAAACCTTACAAAATTTCTCAAGGGGAATGCTAAAGGCAATATTCAAGAGGCGGAAAGATACCATTTTGACCATACCCGTATTCCTATCCTTCTCATGACTAAACGAACTCAAAAACTCCCAAGTAAGACGGGGGTAAGTACGGAAGTGCTGACCGTAGAGTTCCCCCATCCCCAACCCTTTGAAAAGCTCAAGAGTGACCGTATCAAGGCCGAGGTTTCGCATAGTATTCCGACAAATAAAACGGGAGTGGGGAAGAGGTCTGCGCTTTAAACATTGAAATTTACCTCTCGCGATTTCGCTTACGAAGACGATATCCGGAAAATCGTCATCCGGACCCATACCCGCCGTAACTTGCTGAAGTCTAGCTTCTAACTCGGCCTCAAGCTGAGCCCTTGTTCTTTTCCGAGGTGGTTGTTGAGCCATGGTGATTTTCGTATTAGTCAATTGAAAGAGGGAAAAATTGAGGTTTTTGATTTTGGGATGAATTTGGGTGATGTTGTGGGTTAATTAGTGGGTTGAAGGTGGGATTGGTTGAGTTTTGGGGTTGTTTTTGTGAGTTTTTGTGAGTTTTTGAGGGGATTTGAAGGAAGAAGGAGAAAGAAGGGAGAAAAATGAAGAAGAATGGAGAAAAAGAAAGGGTTTCACGAGTGATATAAGCTCACGGGTTGGTTCTGGGCCGGTCCAGGCACCGGCCGCCAGTGGGCCGGCCTGGAACCCAGTACAAAAAATTTGTTTTTTGGTTTTTTTTCGATTTTGCTCGTGTTCAGGTATCCCAGGCCGGTCGGCACCCCGGCTGCCGGTCGACCGGCCTGGAACTCAGCTCAAAATATGCAATCTTCAAATTTTCAGTTATACGCGCTCTGGGCCGGTCGTCAGATCGGCCGCCGGTCCACCGGCACAGAATACAGCTCGAAAATTCCCAAAAATCCTTCTCCTATGATAATGTGCTCCAGGCCGGTTGGCACCCCGGCTGCCGGTCGACCGGCCTGGAACACCTGCACTTCAATTTTCACACTTCAAGAACTTGCTACTGGAGTGCTCTGGGCCGGTCGGCACCCCGGCTGCCGGTCGACCAGTCTGGAGCACTTCTCCACTTCTTCACTTCGCCTTCAAAATCACTTCAAACTCCCAAAGAAACCCAAGTCACCAACAATATCCACCCAACCAACATAATCCCAATGATACGGTTTTGATCCAAACCCGACTACAAATGTTTCAAACCTTCCTAAAACTTCTTCCTAAAGACGAAAAACCCGAGTACATAAAACCAAATCTTCACAACTACTCCTAATATGCATGCTATATACAAAAAAATTGGTGGTTGTTGAGGGACTCCACCAAACCTATCAATTCACAAGAGTTTACAAACAAGACTCCTCCTCGGGAAGTGGATCCCCAAGGAAGAGTACTTCCACCGTTCCTTTTTCATCGCCATCAAAATATCTTTTCACTCGATGCCCATTGACCTTGAAATTACCACCTTCTTCGCTCCAAAGTTCAAAAGCTCCATGTGGTGAAATGTCGATAACTTTGAAAGGACCCGACCATCTAGAGCGTAGCTTTCCCGGAAACAACTTGACTCTAGAATTATAGAGTAAGACTTGGTCACCCACTTTTACATCTTTATCAACCAATTTGGCATCATGCCATTTCTTTGTTTGCTCCTTGTAGATCTTTGAGCTCTCGTAGGCATCAAGTCTTAGCTCTTCAAGTTCATTCATTTGGAGAAATCGTAGCTCTCCGGCCATATCAATATCAAAGTTCATCTCCTTTAAGGCCCACCATGCCTTGTGCTCCAACTCGATTGGCAAGTGACAAGCTTTTCCATAAACAAGCTTGTAGGGAGTTGTGCCGAGGGGAGTTTTGAAGGCGGTGCGAAGGGCCCATAGAACATCCGGAAGCTTTTGAGACCAATCCTTCCTACCTTTGCTTGTAGTCTTCTCCAAGATGGCTTTTATTTGACGGTTTGAGACCTCTACTTGCCCACTAGTTTGAGGGTGGTAGGCAAGAGCGGTCTTATGAGTGACACCATGGGAAGAAAGTAAGAACTTGAAAGTGCTCTTCCTAAAGTGCGAACCCCCGTCGCTAATCACCACCCTTGGGGTCCCAAATCTCGGAAATATAGTGTTTTTGAAGAGCTTGATAACAACCTTAGCATCATTTGTTGGGGTGGCAACGGCTTCAATCCACTTGGACACATAGTCCACCGCTACCAAAATGTACTCATTCCCACAAGAGTTGGGAAATGGTCCCATGAAATCAACTCCCCAACAATCAAAAAGCTCAATCTCAAGAATGTTTTGAAGGGGCATCTCATTCCTTTGACTTATATTCCCCGTTCTTTGGCATCGATCACAAGATTTGACAAAGTAGTGGATATCCTTGAACATAGATGGCCAAAAGAAACCACCTTGTAACACCTTTGCAATGGTGCGAGATGTACCAAGGTGGCCCCCATAGGCCGAGTTGTGAATTCTATCGACGATCTCCATGCCTTCTTCTCTAGGAACACATCTTCGAAACATGCCATCACCACACTTGCGAAAAAGATGTGGGTCATTCCAAAAATAGCGTTTTGAGTCATGCTTCAACTTCCTCCTAGCTCTAGCATCCAACTCTTCCGGAATAAACCCGCTCACAATCAAATTTGCCAAGTCCGCAAACCATGGTGATTTACCACCTATCATCATCAAACTATCTTCTCTCAACCACTCATTGATCGGGCCACTCTCATCCTTCAACCCATGATCTTCGGTAGTCAATCTAGATAGGTGGTCGGCAACAACATTCTCCGACCCCGCCTTGTCTTTAATTTCCAAGTCAAACTCTTGAAGTAAAAGAACCCACCTCAAGAGCCTTGGCTTTGCATCCTTTTTCACTAACAATTGCCTCAAAGCGGAGTGATCCGAGTATACCACAACCTTAGCACCAACAAAGTATTGCCGGAACTTTTCCACGGCATGAACAATGGCTAGCATCTCCTTTTCCGTCGTAGAGTAGTTGACTTGGGCTTGATCAAGAGTTTTGCTTGTGTAGTAGATTACATGGTGCTTCTTGTCCACAACTTGGCCAAGCACCGCCCCGACCGCATAATCGGAGGCGTCGCACATAACTTCGAAGGGAAGGCTCCAATCCGGTGATCGGATTATGGGAGCCGTCACAAGAGCCTCCTTTAACCTACAAAAAGCACTCAAGCAAAATTCATCAAATACAAATGGTGTGTCTTTGAGAAGAAGAGAAGTTAAAGGCTTGGCTATTTTAGAAAAATCTTTGATGAAACGTCGGTAAAAGCCCGCATGGCCTAGAAAGCTTCTCACTCCCTTCACATTAGTAGGGGGTGACAAGTTTTCTATTACCGAAACCTTAGCCATATCAACTTCTATGCCTCTCTTAGACACGATGTGACCAAGCACAACCCCCTCCTCCACCATAAAGTGGCATTTCTCCCAATTGAGGACGAGGTTGTGCTCCTCACACCTTTGCAAAACATTAGACAAATTTAAAAGCCCAAGATCAAATGAGTCTCCATGGACACTAAAGTCGTCCATGAAGACCTCCATACTCTTCTCAAGAAAATCGGCAAAAATAGCCGTCATACACCGTTGGAAAGTCCCCGGAGCATTACAAAGCCCAAAGGGCATCCTCCTATAAGCATAAACTCCTATGGGACAAGTGAATGTGGTTTTCTCTTGGTCTTCCGGGTGTATGGGGATTTGGAAAAACCCGGAATAACCATCTAGAAATGAATAGTAAGAATGCCCCGCCAACCTTTCAAGCATTTGGTCAATAAAGGGGATGGGGTAGTGGTCTTTGAGGGTGGCGGCATTTAATTTGGGATAGTCAATGCACATCCGCCACCCGGTCACGGGTCTAGAAGCTAAGAGAGTCCCATCCTCTTGTTCCACCATAGTTACCCCTCCTTTCTTGGGCACTACATGGACGGGACTCACCCAAGAGGTATCGGTTATTTGGTAAATTATCCCGGCCTCTAGCAACTTCATCACCTCACTTTTTACCACTTCCGCCATCTTAGGGTTCAACCTACGTAGCCCATCTACCTTAGGTTTGCTACCCTCCTCCAAGACAATCCTATGCATGCAAAGATTGGGACTTAACCCTTTGATATCATCAATGCTATATCCAAGTGAACCCCTATGAGTTTTCAAGACTTTCAAAAGTTCAAGTTCTTGGCCTTCACTCAAATTAGCATTAATGATAACGGGATAAGTTTCTCCCTCACCTAAAAAAGAGTACTTAAGTGAGGGAGGTAAGGGCTTAAGTTGTACCTTTGGAGGGAGAAGGCCCTCCACCTTCTTCATTAGCTCATCATCTACCTCGTGGTCATCTCCCATCTCCTCATCATGGAGTGCCACTTGTAGAGCTTCTTCTTCATACTTCTCCTCTTCATGCACCTTCTCAACCACTTCTTCAATGACTTCTACCGAGCATGCTTTGTGAAACATTGGTCCCTTCACTAGATGTGGAAGATTAAATTCAAGGGTTTCGTTTCCCACCCTAAAGGTTAGCCGCCCGTCCCTCACATCAATGAGGACTCCTCCGGTAGCCAAAAAGGGCCTACCAAGGATGATGGGAGTGTGGCTATCCTCCGGGATATCTAGGACAACGAAATCCGTGGGGATCAAAAATTTGCCAACTTTAACGGGTACGTCCTCAAGCACACCCAAAGGTTGCTTAACGGACCTATCCGCTAGTTGTAGAGTCATAGAAGTGTGGGTTAAACTTTCAAGTCCAATTCTTTTAGCAATAGTTAAGGGAATGACACTTACACTTGCACCATTGTCACATAATGCCCTTGAAATCATGACTCCCCCTACAACACAAGGGATAGAGAAACTTCCGGGGTCCCCAAGTTTTTTTGGCATTTTGAAAGAGTTAGGATTAATGAGGAGAGCACTCCACTCCGCCTCCATAATCATAACATCTTGGGTACCCAAAGTTCTCTTGTGAGTCAAGATGTCTTTTAGAAATTTTGAGTATGTGGGCATGTTTAGTATAACATCGGTGAAAGGTAAGGTCACTTCAAGTCCCTCAAGCATTTTTCTAAATTGGGTGAACTTGAAGTTTTCCTTAGTTTTCAAAGCTCTAGAGGGGTAGGGGATATCGGAAACAACAAGTGGAGTACTAAAAGATACCTTTGGAATGGGAGTTTTCTTGGTTACCTTAGCTTTTGCTATTGGTTGTACCTCTACTCCGTCATCATTGACATCCTTGTTCATCTCCTCTTCATAAGGCATAATTTCGACATACCCATCCTCTCCCTCTTTGGTTTGATCATTTTCACCCTTTCCATCATCTTTTAACTCCAAGGTAGGAGTCAAAATGGGTTCTTCAAATTCTTCTCCTTCCTCAACATGCCCATCATTTGGGATCTCATCATTCATCATATCCATGTAGGGGTTATCAAGCACTAGTCCACTTCTTAAAGTCACCGCACATGCATGGTGGCTTGATGAAGCATCCTTGGAGCTTTTCCCTTGAGCAAGTAGACCTCCCGGAGGCCTTTGAGGATTGTTCAAAGCTTGAGAAGCTAACCTAGCTTCTAATTCCCTCACCTCTTTCTTGTGAGCATTGGTGACATTTTGCAAAGTCAAGTTGTTTTGGATTTCCATGTTTTTGACTAATTGCAAAACTTCACTTATTGAAGGATCATTCTCTTGGTGGGGTTGATTTGTCAAAGGAAGGGCAAAAGCATAGTCATTCCGACTACTTGAACCTTGGTTGTTGTTTCTTTGATTGTTAAAGTTTCCTTGTTGGTTGTTGTTAAAATTCCCTTGTTGCCCCCTTGAACCTTGATTGTTGAAATTTGACCCTTGGTTGTTGTTGAAATTTGGCCCTTGGCCTTGGAAAGATTGATCGGGAACCCCTTGACTTGCTTGATTGTTTTGATTGCCTTGGTAAAAATTACCTTGGCCTTGATTGTTGAAGTTTTGGTTCCCTTGATTTTGATTCCAATTTCCTTGACCTTGATTCCAATTACCTTGGTTTTGGAAGTTACCTTGGTTATTGTAACCTTGATCATTGAAGTGTTGATTTTGGAATTGGTTGGATCCTTGACCTTGTTGAGAGTTGTTGAATTGATTGTTATAGTTTCCTCTAGAAAATTGACCTCCTCCTCTAGGTTGGGAAAAACCCGGAGGGTTGGAAGGTTGAGTTTGTGTGTGTTGAGGGTTTAAGACATTTTGGCTTTTGTAACTCATGTTTGGGTGAAATTTTGAGCTTGGATGATAGAAATTTGAATTTGGGTTGTAAGCTCCTTGATTTTGGAATTGAGGCCTTGAGGGCCGTGGGTTGTTGTTGACTCCTTGAAAAGCATTCACATGTTGGTAGTCATTTCCTCCTTCATTGCTATAAGAAAAATTGTTCCCACAAACTTCAAAGGTGTGTCCATATCCATTGCAAATTTCACAAGTGGGGGTTTGATAAGCTTCCACCATAGGAGGTGCATAAGACCCACTAGCTTCATTCACATGATGGCCTTGACTTTGATTTTGAGCTTTTTGAAGCTCGGCAAAACCCTTAGTAAAAGTTTGTGTGAGCAAATCAATCTTGGCATTGGTATCCGCATTTGAGAAGTTCTCACTTGGGTACTTAGAACTCCTCCTCAAGCTATTTCCTCTAGAACTAGTACCATAGCTAGATTCCGACTCAACCATCTTCTTAATCAATGCCGCCCCTTGTTGGTCATTCAAATGATCAAAACTTCCCCCCGCGGAAGCATTCACCATAGCCTTGGTTTGAGGGAGGAGAGTTTGATAGAATGTTTGAGTGACATACCAATCCGCAATTCCATGATGAGGGCAACGGGCAAGTAAGTCAATGAATCGATCCCATGCCTCTCCTAAGGATTCTCCATCCTCTTGTTGAAAGGTTGTTATCTCATTCCTTAGCATCGCCGTTTTGGAAGCGGGGTAGTACTTGCTTAGAAACTCCTTAGCCAAATCATCCCAAGTAGTGAAAGTGTTTGGAGGATGGTTATTCAACCACCTCTCCGCCCGGTCTTTGAGGGAAAATGGGAACAACATGAGGCAAAGGGTTTCCTCGGGCACACCATTCCTCTTCATGATTCCTACCCTACTTTTGAATTTTCTCAAGTGGGCATGAGCATCCTCATCGGGGAGGCCTCCAAAGCTATCCCGCTCAATAGAACTCATTTGAGCCGGGTGAATCTCAAAATTATTTGGGGCCAAGACACCGAAATTGATTGGAGATTGGGTATCATCGTGGTTGGGACGGTTACGATCACGTAAAGTCGTCATTTGTGGTTGATTTTGTTGTTGAGGTATTGTAGGTGGTGAATTTGGTGGTGTATTTTGTTGTGTATTGTAGAAGGGGTTTTCAAATATAGGTTCAATGGTGTTGTTTTGTGGGTAATCGATTGTTGGAGTGGATGTAGAAGCAATTGAAGTATTGACTTGTTGATGGCTAACTCTTCTTGAATTCCTAACCCGAGCAAGTGTATTGGCACGGAGAGTCCTAAACAACCTTTCGGGTTCCGGATGGCTCAAGAACAACCCTTCACCCCTAGGCATGCACTCAAAGCAACTCAAAAACAAGTTAGACTCCTAGTGTGTTTTTGGGCACACTAGGGAAAGACAATAATGCAAGGCACTCTACAAATAATCTAACAACTAAAAACCAACAAAAACAACAAGTAACTTGGCTAAATCTAAGACACAAAACAAACTACGAGTTTCCTTACGCCATCCCCGGCAACGGCGCCATTTGATGATCGGTTCGTCGTCAAAACAAACATCAAAAATAACCCAATAAAAGTAGTATAAAGGGGTCGAATCCACGAGGATGGTGGGGTCAACTACTAGTTCGATTGAATCCTATTCTAGCCTAAAATATGACGGATTGGAAAGTTAACTAAAAACTAGGAAAAACAAGTAATCGCTAAGTAATAAAGATGAAAACAATTAAGGGAAAGACTAAGGTGAAGGGTTCACCTTAGGGGGATTAATGGGTTAGTCGGGTAACTAGCAAATGGGTAACAAATTCGAGTAAAATCGATTGCTAATGTCTCAACAATCGATAATCATCAACAAAGCCATCGCATTTGTCTCAAATCCCCCATATAAACACTTAGTCTAATTGTCTCTACCACCGTCGCTTAAGAGAAAATCAAACCATGCTTGATAAAATGGCAACTTTCGTTCACACATTTCATCAAACACTTGGTGCGCATATGAGTAATACCCAAATAATTACCACAAATCTACTAATTACCCAACTAATTACCCCACATGATCCTCCCTTAGGCTCCCCCTAAACCCTAGAAGGGAATCTACTCACACATGGTAAAGGGAATCAAAGCACTAAAGGGAAGGGGGAGTTCAATCAACATTATGCTATGAGAAGAATAATGATAACAATCAAAAGATGAACAATAAACTAGAAATGGAAATTAATTGCATAAACAATAAAAAAGATGAGAAATTTATACCAAACAAAACTTATATTGATGAATAGGGGGAATGTCTTCACCCAAGTCTTCAATACAAACCCCAAAACTGAAATGAAAGACTAGATTCAACAACTTGAAATGAGAAACTAAACTAGATTAGGGAAGGATTAGGAGAGTAATTAGGGACTAATTTAGGTTACAAATATCTAGGGTTTTGTGCTAAGAGGAATGTAAAAAAACTACCTACAAAATAATAGGGGGAGGGTATATATAGGTATCTCGAAATTAAGGGAGAAATTAGAAGAAGAGGGCGAATTTTGCGATGTTGCGTTCCTGGCCGGTCGACCGGCCGCCGGGCCTCTGACCGGCCTGGGGCACATCAGTGACTTCAGCCTCTTCGTCTTCAAAATCCTCAAAATTTCACTAAGTATGGAAAATGGGGGTCTGGGCCGGTCGACCGGCCGCCGGCCCCCCACCGGCCTGGAGCATCATTTGACTCTCACTGGCATTCTGATGTAGGTGTAGGCCGGGTAGTCGACCGGCCGCCGGTAGGCCGGCCGGCGCTACCTGGGCCTTTTCTTCTCTTTTTCAACTTCTTTCATTTGTAGAGTGGTGGTCTGGGCCGGTGGGCCGGCCGCCGGTCAGTAGGCCGGCCTGCACCACCTGGGGGCTCATTTCTTCATTTTTCATCTCATCTTCGAATCCCGACTCATGCAAGGTCTTTATGCACCGATTTCCTCATTTCCGCCTTAATTCCTGCAAATTGAGATCGACATTCATAGCGCGGGAAATCGGGAAATAAAATGCAATTAAAGACACGCAAATCCATGTAAACGGACCAAAATGGGGACGAAAATGAGGGAAAATGTGACTAAATAAATGCTTATCAAGCGTGACTTGTCTTTGAAGAGCTACTGCATTCTTTGTCGCAGTTTCACGACCGTGAGATGCTCTTCACGACCGTGAAACTTGCTTCAAGACCGTGAGATGGGTTTCACGGTCGTGAAATGGATTTTTTGTGATTCCCTATGCTTTGCTTCAATTTTCACGGACGTGACTCACGTCTCACGAGCGTGACTCGGCTCATTTCGACTTTTTGCTCCAAAATCTTCACTCTTGCTCGATTTCTCACTTCTCCATTATCGTTCTTCCGTATTTCCTTCATTTCATCTTACAAAAACAATCTCACAACACATTAAATCCTTCCCTCACACTCTCATTGATAAAAATTGCACTAAAAATTTACAAAATTAACTAAGTAATGGGAAATTGATTTAATTAATGATTCAATTGGCCAAACAAAAATTCGACCTCATTATCGTTAATTTAACCAATTTCCATGCAAACTAATATCTATCAAGCATTAGTAAGATAAGTTAGAATTATATACAAATTTGTGATTCTTGGGGGACTTCACAAAACCCGTTCTTGTTCAAGAGTTAATGAAGGGTAGTCGGCTTGAGGTACAAAGCCTCGACTACCCCAATGAGAGAACCTTCCTTGTAGAGCTTGATTCGTTGCCCGTTCACTTTGAATCTTTGGCCATCTTTGCTTGCCAACTCGAAGTCCCTATATTTCCCTACCTCGGTGATCAATAATGGTCCCGACCACCGGGATTTGAGCTTCCCGGGAAATAGCTTGTACCTTGAGTTGAATAGAAGAACCTTGTCTCCACATTGGAGATCCCTTTTGAGGATCTTCTTGTCGTGAATGAGTTTGGTCTTCTCCTTGTAAGATTGGACATTTTCATAAGATTTGAGGCGGAACTCCTCAAGCTCTTGTAATTGGAGTAATCTCTTGCCACCGCTCAGTTTTGCATCAAGATTTAGTTCTTTGATCGCCCAATATGCCTTATATTCGAGCTCTATGGGCAAATGGCAAGACTTGCCATACACCAACTTATAAGGCGACATTCCAATAGGAGTTTTGAATGCCGTCCTATATGCCCATAATGTGTCGTCGAGCTTTGAACTCCAATCTTTACGGTGCTTTGAGACCACTTTTTCAAGGATAGATTTGATTTCTTTGTTGGAGATTTCGACTTGCCCGCTTGTTTGGGGATGACACCCCAAACCGGTACGGTGATGAACACCATATTTAAGAAGTAGTGAGTCAAGTCGTTTTTCATGAAAGTGCTTGCCTCCATCACTTATTAAAGCTCTAGGTACTCCAAACCGGGGGAAAATGATCTTCTTTAGGAAATTGATGACAACTTTGGCATCGTTGGTAGGGGAAGCCACCGCCTCAACCCATTTGGACACGTAGTCTACGACCACTAGAATGTACCTATTCTCTTTTGAAGAAATAAAGGGGCCTTGATAGTCTATTCCCCACACATCAAACACTTCCACCTCAAGAAACCCCCTTTGGGGCATCTCATTCCTCCAAGAAATGTTGCCGGTGTGTTGACAAGCATCGCAACATTGGACAAAGTGCTTAACATCATGGAACATAGAGGGCCAAAAGAACCCGGATTGAAGTATTTTAGCAACGGTCTTGCTTGCCCCATGGTGCCCTCCATAAGGAGAGGAGTGGCATCCTTTCATGGTTTCTTCATACTCCCATTGTGGTACAAATTTTCTATACATCCCATCACCGCACTCCTTGAACAACAAAGGATCATCCCAAAAGTATCTCTTAGCTTCAAACAAAAACCTCTTCTTTTGATTGTGGTTGATGCCCGGTGGAAGAACACCACCCACAATGTAGTTGGCAAAGTCCGCAAACCAAGGTGCTTGATTTTGGATTGTTTCATTAATTGCAAAGAGAAAATCATCCGGGAATGAATCATTGATAGGCATGTCATCTTTACTTCCATCATAGCATAGCCGAGACAAGTGGTCCGCCACCGCATTTTCCGCACCCTTCTTATCTCTTATCTCCAAATCGAATTCTTGTAAGAGTAGGATCCATCTAATGAGGCGGGGCTTAGCTTCTTTCTTGTCAAGCAAATATTTAAGTGCGGCGTGGTCCGTATAAACAATGACTTTGGAGCCAATCAAATATGAACGGAACTTATCAAGAGCAAAAACAATGGCAAGAAGCTCTTTTTCCGTTGTTGCATAGTTGACTTGTGCTTCATCAAGGGTCTTGCTAGAATAGTAAATGGCATGCAAAGCTTTATCCTTCCGTTGGCCAAGAACCGCGCCAACGGCATAATCGCTTGCGTCGCACATCACCTCAAATGGCAATTCCCAATCCAGGGATTGCATGACCGGAGCCGAAATAAGAGCTTCCTTTATCCTAGCAAATGCCTCAACACACTCATTAGTAAAATGGAAAGGGGTATCCTTGAGAAGAAGTTGTGTAAGTGGTTTAGCAATTTTGGAGAAGTCCTTGATGAACCGGCGATAAAAGCCGGCATGACCAAGGAAGCTTCTCACCCCTTTGAGATTTGAAGGTGGGGGTAATTGCTTAATCACTTCCACCTTTGCTCTATCAACTTGGATACCCTTTTCCGAAATGAGATGACCAAGAACTACCCCTTCATTTACCATGAAGTGGCATTTCTCCCAATTCAAAACAAGACTCACTTCTTCACATTTTTGCAACACCTGTAACAACCCGAAAAGTACCCTATTTTTCTTGTAAAAATATTTGTACGGATATTTTTCAGCTTATTTAAGTTTTAAATTGGAATTTATTGTTCCCAGTTGAATTTGGAATTTCAGAGTTCGTATTTGGAATTTCTGCGAGATTCCATGAAAATCCCGTTTTTAAGTCAACTTTGACTTTCGTTGACTTTTCCCGACTCATCTCGTAATTTTAAAGACCGAAATTATATTTGAAAAATAATAAATTTAATTTATTTTTATTAAGATTTATTTGAATTTATGATAATTTAATATAATTATTTTGAATTTATTCGGAATTAAAGAGAAGGTTTTACGATTTAAACCCGAGTGTCATTTAACTATTCCCGAGACAACTTAAGTCCCGAAACAAACCCGAAACCCGACTTTGGCATGAGTCACACGCCCCATGTCATCTTTTTCCACTCACATTAGATATTTGAATTCTTTCGATTAAACTAATACGAATATCTAAGATATTTGTAACTTTATCGATCCATCAGTTTAAATTACGCAAATCGATTAAAATCAGACCCGGTTTCTTCTAACATCACACGGCTCCTCTCCTCTCAAATAGGACTAGATATTTTCCTTTCTTTTGATTACAATAACATAATATCTAATTAATATCTAGATATTTTATTAAACTATCATTTAATCTAATTATATCTAATTAATTACCTTAATATAATCATAAAACCCGAGTCAATCCCGTAACAACAATTTCAAACCCGACTCATTAATTACCCTTTAACTACACGGCTCACACCCACCATTACTCACTAACTACTTTTTCATTTTACAATAAATCAACTTAAGATCTAATTAATACTTTCTTTAATCGTTCTTCATCGTTCTTCGTCGTTCTTGAGCAAAATCGTCACAAAACCTTCATTTCTTATTCAAATCCGTCCTAACTTATATTTCTAGAATCTCCTCTTCGCCCTCCATCTTCAAGTACGGTTTATTTTCAATTCCGACAAAATCGTTTTCAACACTTTAATTATGGAAAATCAAGTTTTAATTCTAACAATATTATTCTTGTCATTTCTTATAGGGGAAGATTTTGAAGACGAGTTTGGTGACTCGTATATATTAGGAGAAGACTATTAGACGGGTTTATACTTCTTATTTTTTTTTGGTGCTAATTGATTTTGCTAGCTAAGGTAACGATTCCGATTTACTCGACGAATTAATGTCACATATCTTTTGTTTTTGTTCATGTTATTGTTATTTATGGTTTTAGTAGTAACATGATAAGTAGTTATGATTTTTATGTTGTATGGAATTTTTAATATGTTAGTGTTCTTGACATATTTGGATGATTTATTAATAATCATGATTTTTGTATGAATGATGGTTGAATTGGTTGTTAAAATGGATATTGTTAATTAAAATCATGTTAGAATTAATTTGGGGTGGTGGATGTTGTGGCCGTGTGAAGTGGCCGTGGGAGGTGGCTGAGAACCGGCCGGTTCAGGCCTGGTTTAGCCAGTTCAGGCCGGTCCAGCCAGGTCTGGGTTGGTCCGGGGTTTGGTCCTTGGGAGTTGTGTCGATACTTGTTAGTTTTGTTGTTGTTTTGACGGGTTTTAAATATGTTAAGCATGCGGGAAATATTAAGAAACGGTTTTTAGTTAGTGAAGTCGATCAAATCAGCCCAAAACAGCCCAAAATAGCCCAAAACAGCCCGTGGGCCAGTCCAGGCCCGTGTCTTGTTCGGCCCAAATCAGCCCGTGGGTCCCTTCCATGGACTTGTGACGGTTTTTGAGTTATTGTTATTTTATCGTGTTTTGTAATATTTAGCAAGTG
>JAIUZE010066601.1:0-22893 GCA_022085475.1 Heliosperma pusillum | reverse complement strand
ATGGCCAGAATCAACATAAAACTATTTTTAGTTAACTTTTAACTCATAAAATGCATGTTAACTCGGTTTAAACGCCAAAAATCAAAATAAATAGAAAATTAATCCCTAAAATCACGAAGTTTAACCACAAAAATTTTGAGGTCAGTAGGTATACATGAACCAAAATATTTTGTCAGAATCGTATTTTAACTCAAAATCTTTGATTTATTAGTTATCTTATAACTTTAATAAAAATGTCCAAAATGAACATGCATGCTACAAGCTAGCTCTGATACCAATTGAAAGTCAATAGACCTTAATTAGACTCCTCTAATTAGTTGCTAAATTACTTGTTAATTTAGTATTTAATGATCTATGTAACATGCATGCAAATATAAATACATTTATATAAAGGAAGAAATTTCCTCACATTGATATGGAAAATATAAGGGCACAACAAGAACTCCTTCTTGTTGTTCTTGAGCTACAAATATGGATGAACACAAATTATCTCCAAAGTAGAAGATCTCCTCTAAGTTGCACCAAGATTAACCCAAATAATCTACCCTTATTATTAACTAGATAATAAGATAGATATAATACTACTAATATTATGACTATATTACTACACTAGTAATACTTAGTAAATATTAGTATTTGAGAGTTTTTTTAGTGAGAAGAAGTGTTTTAGAGAGAAGTAAACAAATTGCACAAAATGGAGTACGTAAACAATGAACACAATGCTCATTTTAAAGGCCATTTGGCCGGACCATGTAGTCCAATTTTGGACTCTTATTTTGCATAATTTGATCACATGCATTAAAGTGGAGTGTTGTAGAAAAGATGATGATTGTTTCTACTTGTTATGTCACTTTCAAATGCTAACTAAAGAGTTACAACAAGAACAAAATCATCACCCTTGTAACTACATCATAACCGGCCACAATTGGTCTAGTTAGGTCCATTTTGATTTTTGATATTTGTCTCACAAATACTTATTGATCATATGGTTAATTATCTTGTATAATTAAGTGTTAATTTGATCATATAACAATTATATGACTCAATTAAATAAATAATATGTACTTAACATTTTAAGTAATATTTTACCATTATATCAATATATAATGGGTCCCACAATGCTTAGTTAATTTATTTTACAACTCCTTGTAAATATAATTAACTAATTACCTCTATCTCAAAACCTCAACTAATTTAGTAATTTAACGATTAATTACTAAGTTAAATCTTATTTAATCGTATTAAAATAAGATATAAATTTATTAGTCAATTATCGCATAATTGAAAAATAAGTTTAATCGAATTTGAGTTCTTAACTCAATTTCTAATAATTAACTCTCGTACATATCGAATATATGTAATGTACTAATTAACTGTATCGTATACAAATAATTAGTTACTATTTGGATTTCATCCTTTAGGGGTGACCGAAAGGGATCAGTTGATCACCGCCGTCAAACGACAATAACGTCAAACTCTAGTCAGCCAACCGTTATTGATTTACGTTAATCAACTGACTAATCATATATATAGTCAATAAATATCCCAATTATATTCCTTAATAAGATTTATTATGTGGCGCACTATTGTGGAGGACACCTACTCCAACACCTTCTTCGTCGGAAGTCATAATATGACCCCTTCTACGTTGGGTAAGTAGTGAGTGTTGACCTATTTTACCTCAACATTGTAGTCCGAGTAATATCTCGGGATTATAATGGACTAAAAGATAGAATTTACAGAAATTTATCGACCGAGAATTCTAAAGGTAGAATTAGCCAAGAGGCTGGCTTATCGATTTACAGAAATTGAATCTTGGGATCATTTATATAATTCTTGAGGGAGGTCAATTGTATAAATGCACGAGTCATCGAATTAAACAGTTTTTCATTAGACTCAAAATTAAAACGATGAAACTTATCATATTCATTTTCTTTTTCCACAGTTTTCGAATTCGTTATATACAGATATAACTGCTAAATAACAATATGGCTGGCCATACTGATGACCCAATGCCAAGTGCCACGCTCGGACGTGAATCCTGGCTTAAGATCTTTATGGATAACATGAATATGTCCACGCGACTGAAGAATGATGGGTCCAACTTTGCGGACTGGGAGGCGGCATTACGGAATGCTGCCATTGCTGACGGTAAGCTCAAGTACTTGACTGAGGCACTACCGACTAACCTAGGCCCCAATGCAGGAGCCAATGAATCACTTGCAGAGGCGATTCATAGCCCAGGGTGCAAACAAGATTTTCACCACTCTCTCTAACGAGTTCTCGAAAGCTCCGAGGATCGTTAGCTATGAGTATACCTGTCGCTTCTTTGAAGCGAAACTCCGGAAGGGCCAAGCGGTTAGCCCACACATTCTTGCTATGATCGAGAATGTCGAGAAGCTGGAGGCTCTTGGTTGCAAAATCGATGAGAAGATCATTATTGATCGAGTGCTTCATTCACTTCATGATTGTTTTGCCCTTTTCAGGGAAAATTACTATATGAATGATATGAAGAAAAGTCATCATCAGCTCCACTCACTTCTCGTACAGACCGAGAGTGATCTGAAATTGAGTGGGAGCTTGAAACAGGACGTTCTCATGATTAACAACAAGGGTAAGGGTAAGGGCAAGGCTCAAGCTGACCTAGCTGTAAGGAAGCCAAAGTTCAAAAAGCCAGGAGAGGTCAAGAGTGGGCCTGGTGAGACTAGCGGTAGCTCACAAGGCAAGACAAAGAGCAAGGAAAACATGGAGTGCCACCATTGCCACAAGACTGGGCATTGGAGGCGGAACTGTCCCGTGTATGCTGAAGACGTAAAATCAGGCCGCGTCACTCCAGTTGGTACGTCATCTTTTATTCATATGATTGAGATTAACCATGCAAGTTTCGGAACTTGGGTACTAGATACTGGTTGTGGTTCTCATCTGTGTAATTATTTGCGGGGCCTAAGAAGCATCACAACTCTCGCAAACGGTGATGTGGACCTACGATTGGGGAATGGAGCAAGAGTAGCTGCCGTTTCAGTGGGAACATATGTAATCCAACTCCCTAGTGGTTTTGAGTTATTGCTGAATAATTGTTACTATGTACCCAGTTTGTCGAAAAACATTATTTCTGTTTCTGTACTTGATAAGGACGGTTTTTTGTTTTTAATAAAGGATAATAGCTGTATTTTCTCTTTAAACGATATGATTTATGGTAAAGCTGTTTCCATGAATGGAATATATGTTTTAGATCAAACCACAGATATAATGCATGTGAGTAATACGAAAGCAAAGGTTGGTGACAAAGATCAAACCTATCTATGGCATTGCCGTATGGGACACATAAATGAAAACGCGTGAAGAAGCTCATTGACAATGGGACTATCTCCCCATTTGACTATGCATCATTTGGCACGTGTGAATCATGTCTCATAGGCAAAATGACTCAAATTTCCTTCAAAGGTGTTGGAATGCGCGCTGCTGACCTATTAGGACTCATACATACTGATGTATGTGGACCTATGTCAATCAACGCTAGAGATGGTTATAGGTATTTTATCACTTTCACGGACGATTTGAGTAGATATGGTTATGTCTACTTAATGAAGCATAAAAGTGAGTCCTTTGACAAGTTCAAGGAATTCCAGAATAAGGTTGAAACCAGCTGGATAGAAAGATTAAAGCACTACGTTCAGATCGTGGTGGCGAATATCTTTCGAATGAGTTTGATCAACACCTTAAAGACTGTGGTGTAGTACTACAGTTAACTCCACCTGGAACACCACAATTGAATGGTGTGTCCGAACGGAGAAATTGAACATTGCTTGATATGGTTCGATCCATGATGAGTCACACGGTTGTACCTGACTCATTATGGGGATATGCTCTATTGTCAGCTGCTCTAATACTTAACCGAAGTCCGTCTAAAGCTGTAGACAAGACTCCATATGAATTATGGAAGGGAACGGTCCCTAACTTGTCCTTTATTTGGGTTTGGGGCTGCGAGGCTTATGTCAAGTGGAGACCTGACGATAAGCTCGGCCCACGATCGGTTAAGACATACTTTATTGGTTATCCAAAAAGGATGTTTGGTTATTACTTTTACTCGCCTACCGAACATCGAGTTTTTGTTGCGGCTAGTGCGACGTTCTTAGAGAAAGAATTTCTCGAGAATAGGACAAGTAATGGAACCTTCGAACTGTCGGAGATTCAAGAACCAACAACCGAGAAACCAATGGAGGAAAATGTTCCTTCATCATCAGCTGCGGTTAATATTCCTTTGGAACCTAGGAGGTCGGGTAGACACTCTATTCTCTAGCCAGTACATTGGTATGGTCGAGGAGAATGGGAGAGATGACGTTTTACTCCTAGAGAGTAACGAACCCGCTACCTATAAAGGTGCCATGACCTGTTCCGACTCTAAGCTATGGATTGAAGCCATGCAATCCGAGATGGACTCTATGTATGAGAATAACGTATGGGATCTGGTTGACTTACCTGATAAGGTTCGGCCTCTTCAGTGCAAATGGCTTTATAAAATAAAGCATTCTGTAGAAGGACAACAAGATACATACAAGGCACGACTAGTGGCAAAGGGTTTCACTCAAGTGCAAGGATTGCACTATGATGAAATTTTTGCACCCGTAGTTATGATGCGTTCCATTCGGATAATCTTAGCGATTGCCGCTTTTCATGATTATGAAATTTGGCAAATGGATGTGAAAACCGCCTTCTTAAACGGTTATTTGGAGGAGGAGTTGTACATGGTACAACCCGAAGGTTTCATTGATCCTAAAAATCCTAAGAAGGTATGCAAGATTAAGCGTTCCATCTATGGACTTAAGCAGGCTTCTCGGAGTTGGAATCATCGTTTCGACCAGGTGATAAAAGAGAATGGATTTACTCGATCGGTCGAGGAACCATGCTTATATATCAAGTCGAGTGACCATTACTCTTGATTGGGAATGACATACCTCTCTTAACTTCGGTAAAAGTTTGGTTAAAGAACCATTTCCAGATGAAAGATCTGGGTGAAGCACAAAGAATTTAGGGGATCCGTATCTACAGAGATAGATCACGACGGATGTTATCCCTCAGTCAGGAGTCTTATATAGATAAGATTCTTGAGAGGTTCAGCATGACCAACTCCAAGAAGGGAAACCTTCCAATGGTCTCTGGGATGCATTTGAGTAAAGCTCAGGCACCAAAGACATCGGAAGAGGTCGAGCGCATGAGTCGGATTCCTTATGCATCAGCTATAGGATCGATCATGTATGCCATGATATGCACACGTCCAGACGTGGCATATGCATTGAGTATGACGAGTCGTTACCAAGGCAATGCAGGTGAAACACACTGGATAGCTGTTAAGAATATCCTCAAGTACCTACGGAGGACTAAGGATTGGGTATTGACTTATGGAGGTGACACTGAGCTATGCGCAACCGGTTACGCAGATGCTAGCTTCCAAACGGATCGAGATGACTCGAAATCTCAGTCTGGATTCGTGTTTACTCTTAATGGCGCTGCGGTCAGCTGAAAAAGCTCCAAACAAAATGTTATAGCAGATTCTACGACTGAGTCCGAGTACTATGCTGCTTCAGAGGCTGCGAAGGAAACTATATGGATGCGTCAATTCTTACAAGGACTAACTGTAGTTCCTAGTTAGGATGGACCCGGAATACCCATATATTGTGATACAAGTGGTTTGCCATCTTCAAGGCTAAGGAAGCCTAAGTCCAAGAAAACACAGGCTAGGCGGGCATGTACAACGGAAGGCTCAAATGATCGAGATTACGTGGAGCAAAAGGAGATAGTGATAGACAAGATTGCTACGGATGATAACGTTGCAGATCCTATCACTAAACCGTTAAGATATGATAAGCATGAAGGGCACGTTATTTCCATGGGAATTAAGCGTGTTCCTGAGTTGTATTAGTTGTTTTATATGGATTAGACACCTGTATCTTTTTCATAAAACTATCTATGAAATCATCGTTATGTTTTATATTTTGTTTTTCATGTGGGTTGTACAGACAACATTGAACACCACAAAGTGAACTGAATTACATTATATTTGTTTTGGGTCCGTAATTGGCCACATGAGCTGATAACTCTGGCAATTATTTTGTGACGTCGATTGATGGTGGGTTCAACGAGCCATAAGTCAAACTGTTGACTGATCGATCAAAGATGCGAGTTATAATGATACTGCGCAGGACATTTTGTGACGACATTATGGAGTCCTAAATGTTTCAGAACATTAGGTGTCAGGTCGTGGATAGGACATCCATAGTGTTCCTAGAGTCGATTCTTTTGACTATCGACTGTCTTTTGAGATAAAGACAGTTTTTGGGTGACTTTGGTTTCTTTCTCATGGTCGACCGTAACAGGAGGCTAAGTAGATTTTCACTGGGTCATTTCATACTGCGCTTGTATCTGCAAGATTCGAGTTGAAGAAAATATCCAACCTTTATCAGGATATGATATTTCTTAGGGCCACTCGAGGAGCTGTAAATGAAATGCATGGCCATGCTCGAATGAAGATTCGTTTATCAGTTAAGTTACTCTCTAGTCGGGGAAACCACTCTTGATACAGATCACTTGTAAAATACGACCTTTGTGAATAAGGACTTTGCAAATTGTTTTACATTGAGTGGGAGAAATTTAATATGGATATGAGAATCGGTTATCGCACATACACTTGTACGGACAAGTGGGAGATTGTTGGAGCCAGTGTCCTCCACAGTTAGTGCAATAACATAAATAAATCTCTGTAGGTTCACAGGGTATACTTTGTATTGTAATCAGTTGATTAACGTTTATCGATAACGGTTGGCTTGCTAGATAAGTTTGACGTTATCGTCATACAGATGACGGTGATCAACTGGTCCCTAAAAGTCACACCTAAAAGATGTGATTGAGAAATGTGATTATTTGAGAAAATAATCATATTGATGCCTTATTAAATGAATAAAAGGTTAGTCGGTGTTTTTGACTAAAAGGTTAGTCAATGTGATGATGATATAATCATTTAATAACGATTAAATGATGTTAGCTAAGACGAATTAACTGTAATTCGTAATTAAATATAAAATGTTATATTTAGTTGTAGTATATAATGTGAGCTTAAACGAATTAAAATGTTAATTCGTAATTAAACATAAACGTTATATTTAATTAGCAGGATTATAAATATACCGATATTTATAATTGAAGTATATATTATACGATTGTCATAATAATTGTTATGTTAATATATCCACTGCAAAATGTTGTAATGGCCCTTATTAATGTATGACAACATATTAGACAAATATAATATGTATAACATTATATTAAATGGAAGCTAATATAACCGAAAAAGAGTCCAAATACATTGAAGATTTTTCGGTCCATGGGTAGTTGTTTTGAGGAGACAAATCTCCTCATAGAAGCCCAAGAGTGCCGTGAGATAGGTATAGAAGCAGTAGATAATTCTAAACCTAATTCGACACTCACTTGTGCCTCCATCACACAAAAACACAAAAACTAAAAGTTAAGAGGAACTTTTATTTCTCTTTCTAGCAAAGGAGAAGGGCATTTCTCGATCAATCTTGGGTGAGACAATTAGGAGGATATCTGCTTTGATATCTGTTCTTAGGCCGAATTTTTCTAGGACCAAAGGTTCAATTCATTTTCTCTATATTTTATATCGTTTTCATATTTATGACTCGCAATTCATATTCTATAATTTTGTTATAATCCTAAATTTTAAGGGGATGTAAACAGTTATTTCCCACAGTTCATGGGACATTCAATGTTGGAGATCTTAGTCCCTTCTATGAAGACTCTGAGGGAGAGGAAGACATAGGCTTGAGGTCAAGCCCTTTTCAACCTGGGGAGGCTGCAGCAGGAGCTCACCCAAGGGGCATCTATGATCAAGCCACAAGCCAGACAAGCATGACCCCAAGACCCCCTCAGATGGAAGCTCGAGTCACAAGGTCCAAACAACAAGCCATGACAAGCCAAAATCAAGCCAGGCCAAGCCAAGTCATTGAGGAAGATAGTCCAGGGCTCATCAAGCCATGCCAAGTGCCAACACAGTCCACATTACCCACACAAGACAGAAACAATGTCAGTCAGAACCAGGCAGACCAGTCAGCAAACCCAGCACCAAGGAGATACACCAGAGCATCCCAGCCACCCCCACCATGTCCTACCATCAAGCCAACCCCCTAATCAACAAGTTTGTCCAGGATAATCCCTTTTGAAGTCTAGCAAAAACTCAAGTAACAAGCAGCCCAAGCTAGAGTCCAATGAACACTAAAGCAGAGAAGGTAGAAGTTCAGATTGTGGCTTTCCTTTTGTTTAAGTCAACTTGTCCTCATCCAAGGCAGATTTATCTAAGTCCTAATAAGAGTAGAGAGTCCCAAGGAGCAACAAAACATCCAGGTAAGGCAGCAAGACAACCAGAGCAACAGATTTCCATTTCAGGAAAACTCCAAAAACTGCTTTATTGCTTTTTGTTAAGTCTGTTTTGTGTCTTTGTGTCTGTATTAGTTAGTTGTTAAACTCGTCCTCTTGTGAGGTCCTTAATTAGTTAGCTGTTGTAGTAGTTCAAGTTCAAAGCTGACCCTTAGATGGATTTTACATCCAAGGGTTCACATTGTATCAGCCTCCCTATATAAGGAGGGTATTATGTATTGTTTTCAGTAGACTTTTATGAATGAATTAACTTTGAGAAATCCCTCAAATCTTTCAAACTTGTGCTAAGAGCTGTAGTTTGAGCCAAGCCTGATACATCTTCAAGGTGTCTGATCAGTGTCTTGCTTTGTGAGTCAAGTTAAATCCGTGTCTTGCTGTGATTAGCTTGCTTGCTGTTTGAGTCTAGTCTAGGGTGTTTGTGCTTTGCTGTAACACTTTAAACCTGTCTCAGAACTAGTCTTTGAGTCCCTTCTCTTGTGCCTTGCTGTAGGGGAGTTTCTCTAAGTCATATCCTTTGAACTTTAGTTAATATAAACCCCTCTCTCTAAAACAGCCTCCATTTCTTTCTGTATTTGTTTTCAGTTTAAGTAAGCTTATTTAAACTTCTCTTAAACTCACAAGTCTTAGTAGTTTACACTCCACTAACCATGATTTAATGTCGAACTACAAGGGAAATATAACTATTGTAGTTTTATTTCTATAGAGACATATAAAAGTTATAATGTGATCAATCTAGGTTTGGATTTAGAGGTATACTTCAATAAACGTGATTATGTACATGACCTCTAAATAAAGAATATAGTATCCACTTAAGTGTACGACACAAGTGTTTCACTTTTGTGAATGGAACAAGCGTTGTATCTTTTTATGCCTTTACTTGGTCCATGGTTATAACCATACCAATCAAAGGTAATTATATTCTTGACCTAAACTAGAAATTACTTGTCATATAGATTGAAAAAGACTCAAAATTGGTGACTCATGTCTAATCTTAATTATAGATTGTGTAGCACATTAAGAGGTTAGTATTAACAACTATCCCTAAACCATCTGATTTTGAATCTTATGGTGTGTGCGAATCTTGTATTCAAGGCAAGATGATTCGTGCCCTTTTGTTGAAAAGGAAATCGAACTAGTAAGTTATTGGCCCTATTACATAAGAATACGTGTGGTCCAATAACAAACACAACCAGAGATGGTAATGATTACTTCACTTGATTTACCGGCGATTTAAGTAGATATTATGTTTGATTCTACTTAATGAGGTTCTAAGAGAAATCTTTGAAAAGTTCAAAGAGCTTCAATGTGAAGTAGTTAACCACTAAGAGCATTAGATCAAGGACTTACGACTAAATCGTAACTATAAATATCTAAGTATTGACTTTGATTTTCACCAAAAGTATTGTGAAATGGTTTCTCAAGTTAACTTCTCTAACCCACATTATTAGATAAGGTGTTGTTGAATAGAGAAATAGAACCTTATACGATATGGTTTTGTCTTTGTGAAGTCAAAATGAGCCATTTGACTAACCTTGGGATCTTAATATTTTTGTCTGCTATTTCTTTTCCCACCATATTAAAACACATTTAAAACAGTCTGATTTCATTCCATATACGATATGGGTGGGTAGGGTACCTAATTTGTAAGTTATCCGAATGAAACAAGTGCTCAATGATCCTACATTGACCACGAGAACAAAGCATTTGTGACTCGTGATGCTGTATTTCAATAAAATACGATTATTTCTTGATAAGACAGAGTGGGAGAAAATGTTTCAAGAGCCACAAACTGAGCATATGGTCCGGAAAAGGTTTTCCTCATTGCTTGTTCAATAGTTGTTTCTTCGGAACATAAGAGGTCAGGTGGAATTTTATCACTTCTTTATAGTGATTAATTCTTATATGTGACTTATAAAAGACTGTTTCTAGTCCTAAGTTCTTGCTATGGCTTAGAGTCATGTGATTCATAATGGACTCCATGCATGATGGTCAGGTATGTGACCTGGTAAATTTTAATTGAAGAAGTACGACCTCTTCAATGTAAATTGATTTTTAAGATCGAAATTTGCATGGATGAACATTAAAATGTTTTCAAAGATAAATGGGTAGGCAAAGAGTTTTGCACCAACCTTAATTCTTTGATCCATTCGAATATACTTAGCGATTACAACATATCATAATAGTATGATGTCAATTGGACCTCAAGGACCACCTTCTTGAATACGATTCTAGAAGAGGTAGTATATTTTATATTCACCTGTGGGTTCGTAGATCCTAATTATCCTAAGTTAATTTTGCAAGCTTAAGAGGATGTCTTAAGTAAGCACTAAAAAGTTGGAATTAGTGTGTCAATCATGTCATAAAATATTTCTCGATATCTCGAGGAATTATGTTTATACATGAAGTTTAGTGGGAGTAATATGGTTTTCATCAGTCTTATATGTGGAGACATATTGATCATTTTAAATGATGGAAGATTTTGGAGAAGTAGAATACATCTTTTAGATATCCGGATTTGTGGAGATAAATATAAAAGGATATTAGCATTGAGTCAAAATTCTTATATTGATAAGATCTTTGACTAGTTCAAGAAAGTTGAACACATAATAATTAATTCCTTTTGCTTCCGCTGCGGGATCAATTATATACGCTGCGATGTATGCTCAATCCGACATTTCTCATGCCTTGAGCATGAGAAATTGTTTGCAATCAAATCTAAGTGAGAATCACTTGATAGCCATAAAGGACATCCTTAATTAGTGCTTGCGAAGGACTAAAGATATGTTCCATGTGTTTGAAGTTTACAGTGAGTTGTGTGTAAGGAGTTACACAGACTTCAGTTTCCAAACTGATCAAAGTGATTTGAAATCACGAACTGGCTGTGTTTTATAGAAGATTTATCTGCTGGAAGAGTTCCAAGCAGAAAAGACTATTGGAAAGGTTCCAAGTAGGAGTGACATTTTCAAATATAAATGTCATGTATCCGCTGGAAGTTTTCAGGCAATTTATCATTGCGGATTTCACAACGGAAATGGAGTACATTGCGTCATATGATGATGCATATGAAAGTAGCTTGGATTCGACAGTATTGGAGGGACTAGAAATAGTTCATATAGCTGTATATCCTATCCCATTATACTGGTAAATCAGTGGGAGCTAGCTTTAGGCCAAAAGTCCTAAGTCTAGATTCTAACCTAGACATGTACTCAGAAAGTTTTATGTAATATGAGATTACGTAGACAAAGAGAAATAGCAATCAGAACGATGGGAGAGATGCAAGTATTGCTAATCCATTAGCTATGCTTTTGCAGGCTGAACATGATAGTCATGTCATTTCAATGGGATTGAAATATGCACCTGAATTGCTATAGATTATGAGATATGAAATTATTGATAACGTATCAATTTTTCCAAATATTAGATAATCACATTCATTGTTAGAGTTTCATTAAAAACTCCTTATTTAGTTTGACTAAATTTTAATACTTTGTTTATCCGAATTGGTTGAAAGAAAAGTTGAACCCAATTCAAGTGAACAGGATGAACTTAGTGTTTTCTCCCTAGTCATCATTTGAGGTGACGTCTCGAAGGACTAGATTGTAAGCGATCGATGGTTGGTTCAGCACCATGGGGTCATGGAGATGACTGGTCGTTTACATAGACAGACTGTGGAGACACTCTGTCGGGCAGTGACCATAATAGAGTCCCTTATCAAAATTGTTGAAGCCTGGTCGTGGCGGGGATTTCTATTTTATTCCTATGAGTCGATTCTTTAGACTGGCGACCATTTACCTGAGTCGGTTAGTTTCCGATTGACTTTGGTTTTTGTCCTAGGTCGTGCCGTGAAAGGAGGCCGATGGACATCTTCTGGGTCATGGTGATCTGCATCATACAGTGTAAGATGGGTCAACAGGAATTGTCCACCCACGTTGAGTATTAAAAATCTTCGGGGCACTCGAGGAGTAGTAACTGGAAATGCGTGGCCACGCTCGGAAGAGATCTCTGGTAGATTTTCCGGTCAGACAGTTACTCTCCCAGATCGAGAAAACCACTCTATTTATAATTTCAATTGCAAGTGCGACCTGTAAGACACCTTGCAATGAGTGGGAGGATGTGACGCAAAAGAGACAAGAGAATCGGTAGCACACAACTTGTCGAGACAAGTGGGAGAAATTGTAGGAGGAGGATCCTCCGCAATAGTGTTGCTACATGCACAACTTGTATCGGACAAGTGGGAGATTGTTGGAGTAAGTGTCCTCCACAATAGTGCATTTATATAATAAATCTCATTTGGAATATACGTGGCATGATTAGTATATTTTGATACTCCACCACTACTACAAAAACAGGCTATGACAACGGTTAAAAACCGTTGTAATATTAAAAAGCGGACGTTGTTAAAGCCTCCGTTGTTAAAGGTTTTAACAACGGTGCCGATTTAATGAAAATACCGTTGTGAATAGTTTTAACAACGGTAATAAGTCGTTGTTATTACTAGATAACTGTTGTTAAAACGTGTGAATAATTATGGTGGGAAAGATACGAGAACGGTTCTATGAAATTAAACCGTTGTTAAAGGTATGATTAATTTTGGTGGGAAGGATTATAACAACGCTTTAATTTTTCAAACCCGTTGTGAATATTGTTAATTACAACGGAGTATAATAAAGAAGCCGTTGTGGAAAGTTTTAATAACAACAGGTATTCTATAATACACCGTTGTTAAAGGTATGATAAGTTTTGGTAGGAAATATGTTACAACGCTTTTAATGAATTTTGAAAAACCGTTGTTATTATTTTTATTATTGTTTTTGAAAAAATTGAAATTTGTTCCCATGCCACCAGTTAAAATCCTGCATAAATCAGCAGCAGTAGCAGCAGTACGCATCATAAACCAATTTCAGAAGCAGCAAAATGATATATCTATATATAAATCAGAGCAATTCATGTACAGGGCAATTCATGTACATGGCAATTCATGTACAGCAGCAGCAAGATGATATATACAACCAAAATGATCTCTTTCAGAGCAATTCATACTTACAACTCTTGCTCTAATTAATGACTTCTACAAATTAAAGTTCCCTATCTGCTTCCAAAATAATCTAAGTTTCATTTATTCTTTGTTTGTTCAAGGACGTATTTGCCCAACAAGTCCCTTACCTCGTCTATATTGTGCTTAGTGTACTCAGGGACATGTGGCGTGTTGATTGAATACTGCGGATAAAACAAATAAAAGACATCGATCAGTAGGGTAACAACAGTATAGGCATATCATACATAATTAGCAACATCGATCATATATATATAGCAGAAAAGATATCAGCTCTAATGAAAAAAAGTAAATAATAGCTACATTAAACTACTAACTCTTTCTGGAATGCTGATATATCTTCGCCTAATAATCTCCAACATGAAACGACAAACGTAGTATCCACATTGGATGCTATCCGGCTGTTTAGGGACCTATTATTACATAATAAACGAAGAGACGAGAAGGCAATTACCAATTAGTTTAATGCGTAATTAAAAAAGACAGATGTATATGCGTAATTAGTTTAATGCACTTAATTATTAAGGTATATATTGTATTTGCGCGTACGTACCCCTGTTATCGTAATAAAAGTAGGGCCATCATCAGAATATTCTGTCGGTTGATCGCCGGTTGTTGCTCTTTTCTTCTCAAAGGCCCTTTAAAAAAGGAAAGAGGCCGAAAGTCACATAAACTTACTTAATAATAATAAATGAAACTTAATATTATGTGCCAAATCATCATCAGTATTATAAACTTACTTAATAATCAACTTCTTAAAGGTCTCGGATGGTTGTCCATGCAAAGAGTCCAACCAAAATACTTTCTTCGTGGTCGGATTGATCGCTGCTAGCACCCAATGTCTCCTAGAGATCGAGAGACACATCATTATTAACAAGCACAACATGCATCATAACCAAACATATAAAACTGCAATTGTATTTGGAATCGTAATATTAATTATATATTACCCGGCTTCATTATAAGGGGCAAAAATGAGCTTATTGTTTTTCGCCAACTCCCCAGCAATATAATTTACACGTTCTTCATACGAAAACATCTCGATATGCATAGATAAAACATTTGGGCACATGAATCCGTATTGAGGAAGTGGATTAATATTGGTCTCGGCGGGGATCACAACCGAGTTCAAGTACCTACATGCCGGTTTTAATTCCGATATTATAAACACTATATCTTACTTAGTCAGAATATTAGAATACTGCATGATTTAATTTATTAAGAAACTTACTTCATCCAAACATATAGGTGTTGGACATCAATCTCGTCAAGGCCAGCCCAAACGGCTAGCGTTTCCCAATCCAGCATTGCTTGGCGTTCTACCCCTACAATATCATTCTCGAGCGGAATAACTATTAATTGCTCGCTTGCTATGCGTCTCTCAGCCTCCTTATAAAGCTCCAGCATCGCCACCGTTCGTACTTTTTCCATGTAAACGTTCCCATGATATTTAGTACCGGATAGACTCCTGACCTCTTTCAGCTTGGGGAAATGATGCGGTGTGCTACCTTTCACAACCTACATGTGGCTAACTAAATTAAGTTGCTCTTTCAATGATGAGGCGATAGTAGAACTTAAAATATAAAGAGAGTTGATTAAATACCTCATCAAGTTGTTGTTTTGACGAGGTAGTAGAAAGATTATTGTCTATCGAGTTAGACTTATCCATGTTTTTTGTTACCTACAAAACAAAAATAAAACATAGTATAAATTTCACTATTTATGAAGGTGATGAACAAAGACAAAAGGCGGGTTAAATTAGATGTATTTTTCTTACCCCGTCTACATTCTGTTGAATTTTACAATCACGAGCCAAGAAAATGTGGCTTTGAGGCCATTGGACAAAACATTTAACCGCATCTGCTAGTATTACTATGTCGTCGCGGACTGGGACGGGCAGTTTACGGGTTCCATAGCCCTTCACGACTCCCACTATCCCCACTTTTGCATGCTTCGGCAAGAGTCGTACGCCATGAACCAAGATGGTTTCCGCTGAGTCCTTGGGCTTTGGGTATACGAAACCCCGAGCAACAATCACATTCTCTTTGAATGAAGGGTCGGCGAGACGAACAACTACCCGCCTTTTTGTGGCCTGAAGAATACACATTATTTACTAAATACCAAAATATAATAGATATCATAAATGATCTATATTGAGTATATAATGTAAAGTTAGTTACAAGTATTTATTGTTGGTGGGTAGGCTATTATACTTGAACATGTCCAGACCAGATTTAGCACTGACAGCATATACTAACTTCTTATATTCTACATACCTCCTTATTGTCACCCGTCTTCTCAGCCGGCTCCTCAAGTTGCGTCCCCTTTTCAGAGTTATTTACCTTATAAAATTAATTAACCAATCAAAGGCATGCAATGGCTGCTGGAAAGAACAAATGCAGAGGTTCAAAATGGTTAAGTCGTATTTACCTTATCGGCTTGAAGTATCAAAACCTCAGCAGCATTAGGTACCTCACCCGTCTCCTCAAGTTGCGTCCCCTTTTCCGACTCATTTACCTAATAAAATAAACCAATCAAAGGCATGGCTGCTAGAAAGAACAAATGCAGAAAAAAAAAATCATATTTACCTTATCGGCTTGAGGTATTAAAACCTCGACAGCAGTAGGTACCTCACCCATCTTCTCAGCCGTCTCCTCATGTATTGGCAAGGTAGTAGTGTCTGCCTCTTGGCAAATCTGTTGCACTACCTCACCCTTTTTAATGACATCCTCCATCATCTTCAATTCTTCTTCGGAAGGCTTGCCTCCAGAATTCATCTTCAGTATCACGGAGGCCAATAACTGAACCTGCACGCCCAAAATGTAGAATCAGCAATTTGTTAAAACAATAACATGTGAATTTTAAATGACAATAACAAATGGTATACGTACCATGTCAGCCTTCCCCTTATTTTTCTTCTTCTTGTTCGAGCTAGTTGTCCCATAATATTTCGTGACTCCGACATGTAATGGGACGCCCCTTAATCGACCTGGATGCTCGGGACGGCCGATCGCTCTAGCAAGAACGTCGTCACGACCACTCGGAGTGAATTTCCCTTCCGCAACCTCCTTCAGAACATTCTCCTATAATATATTAAATAAACTTAATTTAATTTTTGTTACTAAAATAAATAGATAGTTAGACATACAAGAATTGAACAATAAAGTTATTAAAAACCCGTCTTAATAAAAATAATACTTACTATGTTGGCCAAGACTTCCTGATCATATTCGTTACATGTTCGGGATCCTTTAGGCGTGTGCCCTTCTTTATAAGTTACATGCCGATTCAAGTCGGTCACACCTTTTGACACCTACACGTTAACTCAAAAATAATATATGTATACATGTATATCAAGTCCAAGTATGATTAAAAAAATCTAATATATAGATGCTACTTACGAGATTTTCTTCTATCAATCTGTAACCGCCTCGAGAACCATAATATACCCCCCGCTTCTGTGAGATGTTAGCACGATTTCTGGCGCTAACGCTCTTCAAATCATATAAAATCGCAAGTAGATGAGACAATTAGAAAATTATAGATACAAGTAGAGTTTTAGAAAAATGTAACCTGAAACTTTTAGAAAAATGTAACCTTAAGTAGAGTTTTACAAAAATGTAAACATATGACATGGATACTTAACCTGAAACTTTTCAGTAGCTCGTTTCGCCTTATAATTATCCCATTGTTGCTGAGTGATGTGGGGGTACTTTGTCGGTGGGCTCTTATGCATCTGCCCCGTCTCCTTGTCCACATACAAGTGTAATTTGGCAAGGTCACACCTCCACTGCCTTAAGACTGCCGCTGCCTTACGTAATAGATACTTATCATGGCAGTCTGGAATATCGAAAGCTTCCTGCATCATCATCATATATACTAATAAGCGGCTGTCTAATATCATACCTTTACACGAACCTTTATACGGCTTCCTGCCTTATGTAATAGTAACTTATGCAAAATAAAATGGTGTTTAGCTAAAGATATTATCATACCTTTATACGTTTCAAGAGTAAGTTCTGCAATGAAGGATTTATATTCCTGAAATCATCTAAATCTATAGGCACAAACTGTTTGGTTGTAACTCCAATCCAAGTGGCTAAATGGCTAGCATTTGGACCAGTAGGAACACCTTTCACACTCCATTTTATTTCCATCGGCGTTTTTGCCGATATAGCTGCAAGGGCTGCAGAGCACTTCGAAGCACCCCTCTCACCAGGCTTATCCCCCTTATCATTGTTTTCTACTCTTTTCCGTTTTTCACCCATGATAATCCTAAGACACTAAGACCTTCAAAAGAAATGAAATAGTAACGGAACAGAGTCATGCATACAGCGATTCTAAAACCCTAAGACCTTGAAATGAATGAAATAGTAACCGAACAAATAAAGAGTCATGCAGAGATTCTAAAACTCTAAAAACTTAGAAAGGAATGAAACTACATGATAAAGAGAACGATAAATAGAAAATGAAAACAAAAAGATGAACTTCAATCTTAAAACCCTAAAGACGAAACACAAAAATTACCTGATAAAGAAAATGAGAACAGGGTGATGATAAAGAGAACAGGATGATGATCACGAGTACGAGGAGGATGATGATGATACTAAACAAAAAGATTTGTGTTGTAAACGAGGATGATTGTAAACGAGGAGGATGATGATGATAATGTACGTGTGTAAAATTTACTCTATAGGCTTGTAAATTATTTTTTATTAAGAGAAACTAAAGGGTTTATTAAGAGAAACTATTGACAACGGTTATCCTACAAACCACCGTTGTTATAGAGTAATAACAACGGTTAAATAACACCCGTTGTAGAAAGTAATAACACTAAGACAACGGTTTATTTATTATAAACCGTTGTTGAAAGTAATAACAACGGTGAATTTCTAAAACACCGTTTTTATAGATTATGTATATTTTTTTTAATTTTTCAGATACGCGCGCGCGGTATTAAAATTTGAGGCACGAAATAAACTCATTAACTTTGCTCTAAATTAATTTATTTAACTTTGCTCTAAATTTAATTTAATTTATTTTACTTTGCTCTAAATTTTATTTTATAGGCGTAAGTTACGTTTAATTATTAGCTCGGATCGGGTTTGGCCTGGGAATCAATTCCAATCGGGTTAGATTCGGCGGGTTTGTAATTAATAACTTTATCGATCGGGTTAGTTATTAATTATTTTTAGTTTTTGATTCAATTACCTCGAATCGGGTCATTTTCTTTTTATTTAAGGAACTGGTTATTATAATTATCATGCATCACTAGTTAACCTGAAACTAATCGATCGGGTGGCCAGGCCAGCAGTTACGGATCGGGCAATCCACTTTCTAGATCAGAGCAAGCGTAGCTACGTACTTCAATTCGGGTCGATCGCTTTTGGGCAGGGTCGGGGGCACGTGTCATTTTTAATTACCTCGTATATATATATGTACTACTTATTGATGATGATATATATATATATATAATAATTAAATGATGATGACTTCCGGATCTCTAATTAACGACGCTCGTACTACAATTTGCAATAATAACAGATTCATCAATGCACATACATGCAATTCAAGTAATTAAGCAAGCTAAGTATTATATATACACGTACGTCAATGTTTCCCAAATTAAATAATAATGATATATATATATATATATATATATATGGCCTGGGGTCGATCGACTTCGTTCATCCAATTCAAGTACGCTAATAAACGGGCCGTTTTTGCATCACAAACCTGAAACAGTCCGACCCAAAATTAATTAGCTCGCTAGTATCATGTTATTTTATTTAATTCGATAGAAATCATTATTTATTATCCGCGTGATGATTATTAAGTATCATTTTCGGGTCGGATCACTTTTAATTATTAAGTATCATTATTAGTATACGTGTGTTACTTCAAAATAACCCTAAACCCTAAACCCTAAACCCTAAACCCTAAACCCTAAACCCTAAACCCTAAAAACCCTAAACCCTAAACCCTAAACCCTAAACCCTAAACCCTAAACCCTTTTTTATATACTTCTAATAATACATCAAAATATTGAACATCAATTCAAACACTTTAAACAACATTCTTTCGCATTGATTTCATTAGGAATAACCTAGATTTTATAATAAAGTACATTACATTCATCCGACATCAAATAAATAAAGATGTTAAATAATCCGGAACAATTCCGGTTAAGTGTAAAAAGCTTTTCTCACACTGCCACCAACAATCCGGAACAATATTTATGATACTGATGACTTCCGGATCATTAACCTCGTATTTTGCAATAACAGATTCAATGCCTGCAAGTACACGTCTTGCATGTGGAGATAAGGTAGGACGGGTACAGCTCAACATATCTCTTGCGGCATCCAACCTCCGAGTATAAGGCCGACGTGGGTAGACAGAGGACGATGATGATGACGCCGCTTGGTTGACAAGTCGGACTGCTTCACGCCTCTTAATCCAATAATCCCTTCGATGTTCAATGGATCCTTTAATCAATGGGTGATGATCAGCGGGAACTACGGCAAGAACCTCCTCCTCATCTGCAATCAATTTTGTAAGGGTCGTTTCATCGTTGGGAAGGTTAACTGCTGCCATTGATGATATTAATTTTAGGGTAGTTATGTAATATTTAAAGGAGGGGTTTTGAGGCTATATTTATAGAGGGGTTATGTTGCCATTGATGATGCTTTAATCAATGCTGGTTCTGCTGTTGTTTCTTCACGGGTTTGGACTGCAATATCTTTTAATTAAAAATAATAATATTAAGCAATAACAACGGGTATTGGTTATAAACCCGTTGTTATTACTAACCACAACGGTTTTCGTGACCATAACCGTTGTGATAGGGTTACTGCACATTGCAGTTAATGCATTGACTACATAGGAAATGTAACGTACTGCATATTCAAAACCCGTTGTTATTACTAACCACAACGGTTTTCGTGACCACAACCGTTGTGATAGAGTTACTGCATATTGCAGTAAATGCATTGACTACATAGGAAATGTAACGTACTGCATATTCACACATTTACGCAATCAATAACGTACTGCATGCATGTGAATGTATAGTCGTTTTGGGAACCAATGCATGCATGTGAATCAATGCCTTCATGTGAACCAATGCATGCATGTGAATAAATAACTCCAATAAATAACTCTCTATAAATACAGCCTCCATACAAGCAGGTTATCAACCACATACAAAATTCCCAACTCTAATCAATATCATATTTGCTAAACCATACAAAATTTCCCAGCCTCAATACTAACATCAACCATACAAAATGTCTGGAACTTTTACTAAACCATATGCTTGCATCATGAAAGAAATGCCTTGTCATATTGAGGGTGGCTACGTTGTGTGTAAACGTTACAAAAAACTCCGTGATACGCTTATTCGAAATGGCTATTTAATCAGGAAGATGTGGCCAAATTATCATCGCAGGCACTTTACAGGGGAACTCGTTTTCGAGTTTGGGATGTCGGATGCTCATCGTGCGTCCGAATTCAAACTGGCAAGAATGTTTGACAAGGCCGGGCATGGGCGAAAAGATTTTATTGAGAGCACGGACCACCAGCCTGGGCCATATCTATGGGTGGCTTCCGAACATGCCCGTTACCGTTGGCCAAATGGGGTCGACCTCGTTGAAGTGACCCAGGTAGAGCAGTGGGAAGGGTTGGCTCTGGCCGAGGCTGACCCGATTGATGCATATGCTCTAGCGGTGGCAGCTATCCGGGAGATTTACCCGGACTCAATTTAATTTGTTGTTGTTGTTTGGTTGTAGTTGTTTGGTTGTTTGGTGGTTGTTGTTTTGGCGCCATTTGTGTGTGGCGCCGTTTGAACTTATTATTTAATAATATTAATGTTGATACGTTAATTTGTTTTTTGACTTAAGTTTAGAAGTAATTAAACTAATTCAATTCAAAGCTATTCAATCGATAAAGCAAAATTAGAATTGAATGACATTCAGGAAATGACATTAACAAATTTGCTAATAATAAACGACATTGAATTGGTGAAAAATATAAACGACATTCAGGAAATGACATTCACAAATTCAAGAAATAGTTCACAAATTCACAAATTAAAAAATAATAAGGGAGATGATGACAGAAAAATGATCATTTCCTTTAATAGATCTTTGTGATAGAGTTTTTGTGTTGCAGTACAGTCGTATTATTAGTGTGTGTTTCCTATCTACAACTATTGACAACGGTTATCATAAACAAACCGTTGTGATAGAGTAATGACTACGGTTATAGTATCATACCCGTTGTAATTAGTAAACACTATGACAACGGTTTGTGATTAATAACCGTTGTTTGTTATTTGTGACACCCTAAATTTGCGGAAAGAAAAAATAATTTTTAAATACATAACAAAGGTTTGTCATAAATAAAAGGTCATTACAAAACGGAAATAATATTCTACAAAGAAATATACAAGACGGGAGACATAATCTCCGTATAAATACGGAAAATGAAAAAAGAGATATAATTAATATACAAAACTAAGAAACCGAATATAGCGTCCAAGGTCAATACTGCGCTCGCTAGCTCGTCCATGTACCCAAAATATGCAACACCACCTGTTCGACCGCATTAAATATAAACACGGAAGCCACAGTCAGTGGGGAGTAACTCCGAGTTCTCCCCGCCACGAAATGTCGAGTTTAATGAAACATGAAAAACATAAAAGCAATGTATATAGAAAATACAAAACCTTAACATATATGATATGCTTTTCATGTTATGAAACAGTTAACTAAAATATAACCTAGCATATGAAAGCTATCATGTGAATTCGGTAATAAAATATAACTCGAGGTAGGGAAGCTGGTATGCTGGCTCAGCGGTTACCAAGTAACATGGCCCTGATACACTCAAACCCTAATCAACACGTAATCATGGGAATCAGTTAACAACCGTTAATCCAAACTCTATCAATCCTAGCCGGCTTGCATCTCACCTTCTAGAACTCATAGAATCATACATACATGAAAGACACCAATCAATCTAGAAACAGGCATAAGTCTTAGGACAGTCGATTAGAAGACTTTGTAAACTCGAGTCTATACCACAAGGTAGGAAAACATCCTAGTCCTAGACTGATCAGACCTAGCGACAACAGCTAACCCATTCCCTGTCTCATTACATAACCGTACATGAGAAACTCTGATAGGCGACCCCCTAAGAAGAGATGGCTAGTACTTAAGCTGGCTCCCTTCCCAAAGCGGAACTCTTAGGATGCCATGCCCCCAGCTTGGTATCAAAAGGCCCAAGCCAGGGACACAAAAGCTATCAAGCGGTAAACTCCGTATGCTCGTTAAAGACAGTACGGCCTATCGATGTCATGGTCCAAGATACTCATTTAGAATTAGAATGGT
>JAIUZE010066600.1:0-80354 GCA_022085475.1 Heliosperma pusillum | reverse complement strand
TGCATGTCGAAAAGTTTTTTAAATCAACTTCATATTTCCGCTTTATAATTCACATGCTTGTATGTTTTATATTTCCGCATTCGCGAGGGTTGTCACAGTTGGTATCAGAGCTTTATCGCTCCCGACGCACACACGTGAACCCTAAACTTAAACTACTTGACCTTGAAATAATAAGTGAGAGATGGGTAGACTTAAGGACCTAAGGTGGTAGTCTTTGGTGTACTTGATGTTTGTTAGGTTCTAACTTGTTTGTTGATTGTGTTGAGTGATGTTATGTTTGTTTGTATCTACCGTCTTAAGGTGGATTATTGTGTTACCTAGAAGAAGTATCCTCTACCGAAGATTTGAAGATTTACAAGCCTAATTGAAGTGTATTTCTTCCTCATCTATGAATTCTCTCGTCCTTAATGTATTATGCTCCCTTCCTTCTATCGAGGTGCTTTTTTCTCTTCCAACTTGTTTTCCTCTTAGAAATTACTCTTGATAGTTCCTCCATCTTACCATTGGTATCCTTACCTTCATCTTGTAACAAGTTTTGTGGATGCCATACCCATTTGTTTGTGGTATATTGTACTTGGTCGGAAGAACTTTGAATTTTGTGGAATATAAGTGTTTGTTAGAATGAATTTGTGATTTGAGGAAAATGGTGTAGATCTAAATTCACCCTACATTGATGATTGGTTGTAATTCTAAGGAAAGGTAGTAAGATAAGTTTGATGATTTTAATGCTTGTGTAAGGTCAAATGAGTTGGCTATGACTTCTTAACTCATTAGTAATTTAGTCTTTTGGACTTAGAAGTTTAGTATTGTTTTGAAGACCATGCTTATGATATGTCTAATTGGTGTAAATAAGAAGTTCAGAATGATACCTTGAGGTCTAAAATGCTTTTGAGACTAAGTGACTTTATGTGGATTCTAGTGTATGTGTTAGAGTATACGCTTGGTGGAAAAGTACTTGGCTATAATTCTTGGATTTAAAAGTATGATCTTATATCATGGTATCGGAGACTTGGTTGAGGTAGTAAGTCGTCATGATAGATTAAACCATGTTACTTAAGGACTATGGACATGAGTGGAATCTGATTAGATGAGCTATGATGGTGATGCCTTAGGATGTTGATGATGCTGATCTGTTTGGTGTTCTACCTTGTGGGCCATAGGAGTTTAAAAGAGATTAGTATGAAGAATTCCTTGTTAGTCCTTCGGTTTTTGAAACCTTTGGGAATGTGTCAAATTATGGAGTTGAGAGAATGTTATTATGCTTGAGTTGCAATTCCGCAATTGGGAATCTGTGTTATATGAAAGGGCGGATGAATTGGGTTGTAATCGATTTGTTAAATCTAGGTGTACCTTAATTTGATGATTGTGGTACGATGGTCCCTTGTAAGAGACCTTTGTTTGGGATGAGTTGCTTTACTATCACCCTAAGTCTGAAAGGAGAAATTTTGTGGATTAAACCTTAAACCTTTACTCGTGCCATCATTCCTTTTTATTTCTATTCTTGAATATTTTTGTCAAGTTTGATCTTTAAGAAATCGCATGCTCGTATCCTCTTTCTTACTCAGATATATTCATATCTCTACTATCTGCTTTGTCTCTTTCTTGACCTCGTTATTTTCAACGCTCCTCTCTTGTAATCTCGTGCCTTATTTATTCCCGTGTTCTCCTTGAGATTCCTTACCGTTTTCTATCTCGTTGCTCCTTCATCTTTTCTCTAGTGGATTGGATATTCCGTTTGTAAGGCTCAGAGAATAAGCGTGATGTAATTTGGGATTCTTTAGTTAGAATATGTGTCCTTGGATTGAGCAAATTTCATGTTGTATTTCATCATGGGAAATATGACTTAAGCTCTAGGATGAATCCTAATAGTGATAATGTATCCTCTCTTAGTAGTTTTAGATTTGGAGCTTGGTATTGTAGTGCTATTTTGAGAATTGAGTTGATCATGATAATAGTTCGTTGTTGTTGGGTATTATAATGGTTGCTTGGTATGTCATTTGAGAATTTGATGTCTCAAATTGGTGGATTCTAAAAGAGACTTTGCTTTAGGGAAATTGAGCCGATACCCAAAGTTTGAGGAGTATTGTCATAAATGAAAATCGATTCGTTTTGAGTTTTAGATGAACTAGATAATTTGAATGATTGTCTGATTGCCAAGTGATTGGTCATTTGTGGTTTGGAATTAGTAATTCTCTTTTATTCTTAAGGAATCATAGTTTGAGATTGAGAAATGTTTCGTTGCAAGCTTTGGATAGTGAGTGCTCAGTTGTTATGGATTATAGAGTTAGAATGGTGAACCCATTTATCTTGAGGGTTAGTAACCACCGTAGTTTGCTAATGTGACTATTTATATTTGAGGCTTCGAGCGTAGTAATAATCGAATTAAGGATGTTATGGCGTATTAAAGAATTATTATAATCGATAATGGATTGTGGATTTTCCCTTGTCGTGAGACTTTGGATGAGGCTAGTTGAATCTTAGATAATTATGTTTTGTTGCGTGGTTTGTGTTTTGACTTTCGAGGATGAGAAAGTTCATTGTAAATTTAGGATAATGAGTTTTGGATTAAATTTGATCAGAGGATTTTATGGTAAGAACCGTTCACTTTGTGGTTGTTAGTAGATATGGTCCCCTAAGATGAGATTTCTTTTGTTAGTGGTCTCAGATAGAGTATGATGAATCTAAGGATTTTATAGTACGTTAAAGGACCTCTCCTGCAAATTGCAATCTATGGACCCTAGTCGATGCTAATTAGGTTTGAATGGTTAGGTTGATGACTTGAGGTCTCGTGATTATGGAATATTTTTTGTAGGATTTCTGATGATTGAAAATGATGAGTTGCAAATTGGGTAAATTGCATTCTCTGAGGAATTGGTTTATTAGTAGAGTTAGTGATGTCGAATTCTTGTAGATCTTCCTGCTAAATTCATTGTGATTCTTCCTTTCCCTAAGAGTTCGATTTGTTTCGTTTTTGCGTGTTTTGTATATATTTTGTTATCCTGAATTGTGTGTGAGATCTACGAGTCGCTCTATGTACATGTAATGTCCTGTTATTTGATTTTATCTTTGATAAAACCTTCAAATTTCCATATTATATTTCTAGTTTAACGTTTCAAAAAAAAAATCTAAAGATGGTTTGTGTACCCTCTTTTTGGAGAAAATAGATTTCTTTCCCTTTTATATTTGGATTTTGTGTTTGGTTGGACGTTTGGACTTGTTATTGGAGACGTCTGGTGACTAGTCCTGCACTTACTAACACTTGTTTGATTTTCGATTTCACTATTTCGACTTTGATTTGATTTTGATAGCTAGAGTTCTCGTTTGCGACGGGCACTCTTATGATTCTTAAGTAAAGTTTCACACATATGAAAATTCTCCTTAAAGCGTTTTCGAGAAGAACCTCGTTTCATAAATGTTTCTCTTGTAAAAGCTTTCTTGTTAATTTTTAAAACCGATTCTTGTCTTTGATACTTTTATTTTCTACCCTCAAGTTTCGAGGGCGAAACTTTTTAAAAGGTGGGGTGATTGTAACACCCGTAAATGTACCCTATTTTTATAGTGAAAATATTTTACGGATACTTTTCAATGAAATTTAGTTTTAATCGTAAATTTAATTTTCCGAGTCGAATTTAGAATTTCCGAGTTCGTATTTGGAATTTCCGCGAGATTCCATGTCAATCCCGTCTTAAGGCGACTTTGACTTTTGTTGACTTTTTCCCTTATACATCTCATACTCCCTCATAACGTATTTTTCATTCACACAACTCAATTCTTACTTCATCACTAAGAAACCAACCAAAACATTGCCTCCATTTTTGATCCGTCTTAAAATCGTCACTACTCCTTCGTTACTCGCTCAAATTCTCGTAAGTTCGTCTTATTCTTCCCCTCCCATCTTCCTCTATCCGTATTGGTAATAAAATTACCGTCTTTCTCGCTTTTTAAATTATCCGTCTTTCTCAAGGTGAATGATATTCATCTTTTATTATCTAATATTAGGTAGGTGGAGATTAGGAAGGTTAGAAATCGATTAAAGACGCGAAAAGGTAACGGTGAAGGGTTACTCGATATCATTTACGTGTTTTTGTGTTATCTGTAACACCCCACGTTAATTGAAGAGGTCCATTGATTAGCTTAAATGACTAGTGCTTAAAGGGTTTGAAAGTACTACTCATATCAACAAAGTGCACTTTCTTTTCTGGTCATCCATGCAAAAGAACTCAAAAGTTAAGCGTGCTTGACTGAGCGTAGTCTTAGGATGGGTGACCTCCTGGGAAGGTTCCCGGGATGTGCATGAGTGAGGACAAAATGCGCTGGAAAGGACCCGTGTTGATCTGTGGGCCATGGAACCGCCTGGGAGTCTATCATGATTTACCTGCTCCCGACCCAATTTTTGGGTCGGGGTGTTACAAATGGTATCAGAGCAACCCTGCGACCGTGTGGTGAGCCTGTTGTCGGGAGTACCCGGGTCACCCACCTAGCGGGGGAGGATTCTGGGTTAGCGGTTATGCTCCCAGGCGCAACGAGGACGTTGCGTTCTTCAAGTGGGGGTGATTGTAACACCCCACGTTAATTGAAGAGGTCCATTGATTAGCTTAAATGACTAGTGCTTAAAGGGTTTGAAAGTACTACTCATATCATCAAAGTGCACTTTCTTTTCTGGTCATCCATTCAAAAGAACTCAAAAGTTAAGCGTGCTTGACTGAGAGTAGTCTTGGGATGGGTGACCTCCTGGGAAGGTTCCCGGGATGTGCATGAGTGAGGACAAAATTCCCTGAAAGGACCCCGTGTTATCGTGTGGGCCATGTACATACAACAGAGCCTGGAGAGCTATCATGAGTGACCGCTCCCGACCCAAGTTTTGGGCCGGGGTGTTACATTATCTAGGCTAAGTAATCGTATTTAGATTATGGTTAGTATGCTTAGGACTTGTGTTGTTGTTGTTGGTTGTTGTTAGTTGTTAATTGATATGAGAATTGATGGTTTGTGATGATAAATGAGGATTTTTGGTTGATAACTTGTTGGGATTTGATTGTGCCTGAATCCCGTGTAGGAAACTGGCTGCGTCGTGGGACGCAGGCTGCGTCGTAGGACGCAGGCTGCGTCGTGGTGGCGATGGCTGCGTTACGCGCGGCCGACTGCAGTTTTCCTTCACTGACCCCTTTTTGTAAAATGATCATATCTCCTTCGTTACTTGCTTGTTTTGAGCTTGTGACATCCCGTTGGAACCGTAAGAGGATAAGCTATCACCTCTATTTAGAATTTCTTTATTTGCATGTCTCGAACTCTAGTTATGACCGTTAGAAGTGGACCCTTGTTTTAGTTAGTTCCAAACTTGCTTTTTGTGTGTAGAGGTGCTCCTGGCCGGGTGCCCGGCCGCCGGCCTCCAGACCGGCCTGGAACACGTTGCATTTTCCATGAGTTTTTGTGTTATGCTTGTAGCGCGAGCCGGGGTATCGGCCGCCGGTCCACTGACCGGCCGGCAACGCGGCTGTATATTTTTCTTATAATTTCCAAAACTCGTAATTTATAATAGTTCGCATGGTTCGTTTATCATAAAATTTTACGTAGTGACTTATAATAGTCATGTTTTGAATGTATGATATTTCATTCGCTTGTATCACTTGTTTTGTGACGGTTTTTCGTATGTCCAACTTTGAGTCGGTTTTTACAAATGATACGATTTGAGCACTATTTATTCTTGTGCTTTGTACTCTCATTCCCTTGGCTACCTCCACGTTCGTAAGGCTGGAATGTCGGAACGGGGAGGTATCCTACTGCTTAATTGCATGTGTTAGTGGGCATACGACAACGTTGTTGGGAGGCGAACGCATTGCGTTGATCGACCCGGCCGTCAAATGTTGTGTACTTGCGAGGTGGTGTTATTTGCATGTAGCGTACCGCTTGTTATGAGGCTTGTGCTCTTTTCCGCCTCTTTCATGAATTGATCTACCGAATTTGGGGTACACGGCGTCTATGATTGACCGAGTCTTGGATGTAAAATGTTATCGCATGTCGAATCGGAAAATGTGATTCCGAGAATCTGGCCAGGTTTAGATTAGGTGCCGTATTATTATCGTTCCTACCAGGAGGAAATTAGTCTACATATACAAAATGTGATCGTGTATGCGTTCAGGGAAATGTGATCTCGTGGATGCCTTTTAATCATACTTGCCATGTACACGGTGCTAGTGCGTTTCATTTACCGTAAGAGATGTCGTCCTTGTGTCGTTGTGTTTAGATGCGTGATTACATGATTTTATTCATGATGATTGCATGACTAGGCATGGTTTGTTTGTCGAGTTCATGATTGTTTATTCATGGTCATTGCATGACTTGGCATGGTTTGTTTGTCGAGTCTCAATCTTATCAAACTTATACCGCTAACGGTGAGATGCAAGCCCTAGTGAGCGTATTCGGTTGCCTAAGAGTGTCTTCCCCGAGTCTTTGTATAACATGATGGATTCGGATTTGTATTCATATGCTCTTATCATTATATATTGAATTGCCTATCTATCCTTATCGTATCTCACATGTATATCTATATGTATGCATGCTCTACTTTTGTATTTCCTTCTATGTACGTTTAATGTGATATGGCTGGGAGAACCCGGAGTTACTCCGCACTGACTGTGGCGTTCATGTTTTTCATGGATGAACAGGTTGCTTGCATGGATGGCTTTTTGCCTGACATTTTGGGTTCGGGTGTGAGCTAGCGGGCGTTGTCCCTGGATAAAACACCTCTAGACGTTATTTAGCTCGTTTTGCTAATTACTTTTACTTTGATAACATTTGGAGAGACTACGTCTCTTGTTGTAGTTTAATTCGTACTTTGGTTTGTAATATTTGACACTCCTCGTATACTTCTTCTTGCATGTATAAAAGTTTTTAAAAACTTCATATTTCCGCTATATAATTCACATGCTTGTATGTTTCATATTTCCGCATTCGCGAGGGTTGTCACAAGTAGCTCAAAAGGCAAGGCAAAGAGCAAGGTCAGTGACATTGAGCGCCACCATTGCCACAAGACTGGGCATTGGAGGAGGAACTGTCCCGTGTACCGTGAGGACATAAAAGCAGGCCGCGTCACTCCTGTTGGTATGTTATCTTATATTCATATGATTGAGATTAACCATGCAAGTTTCGGAACTTGGTTACTTGATACAGGTTGTGGTTTTCATCTGTGTAATCATTTGCAGGGCCTAAAAAATATCACACCTCTCGCAAAGAGTGATGTGGACCTGTGAGTCGGGAATGGAGCAAGAGTTGCTGCAGTCTCAATGAGAACATATGTAATCCAACTCCCGAGTGGATTTGAGTTGTATTTATATAACTGTTACTATGTACCCATTTTATCTAAGAACATTATTTCTGTTTCCGTGCTTGATAAAGACGGTTTTTCATTTTCAATTATAGACAATAGCTGTATCTTCTCTTTGAATGAAATGGTTTATGGCAAAGCAGTTTCCATGAATTGCATTTATATCTTAGATCAAAACACAGACATATTACATGTGAATAATAAGAAAGTAAAGGTTGGTGACAAAGATCAAACTTATCTATGACACTGTCGTATGGGACACATAAATGAAAAACGTGTAAAGAAGCTCATTGAGAATGGGGCTATCTCCCCATTTGATTACGAATCATTTGGCACGTGTGAATCATGTCTTATCGGCAAAATGACTCGAATTTACTTCAAAGGTGTTGGAATGCGTGCTAATGACCTATTAGGACTCATACATACTGATGTATGTGGACCTATGTCAATCAACACAAGAGACGGCTATAGATATTTTATCACTTTCACGGATGATTTATGTAGATACGGATATGTCTACTTAATGAAGCTTAAAAGTGAGTCCTTTGAAATGTTCAAGGAATTCCGGAATAAGGTTGAGAACCAACTGGGAAGAAAGATTAAAGCACTTTATCAGATCGTGGTGGCGAATATCTTTCAAATGAGTTTGATCAACACCTTAAAGACTGTGGCATAGTATTACAGTTAACTCCACCTGGAACACCTCAATTAAATGGTGTGTCCGAACGGAGAAATCGAACATTACTTGATATGTTTCGATCCATGATGTGCCACACGGTAGTACCTGATTCACTATGGGGTTTTGCTCTTTTGTCAGCTGCTCTTATACTTAAGCGAAGTTCGTTTAAAGCTGTAGACAAGACTCCATATGAGATATGGAAGGGAACGGTCCCTAACTTGTCCTTTATTCGGGTTTGGGGCTGCGAGGCTTATGTCAAGTGGAGACACGAGGATAAGCTTGGCCCGCGATCGGTCAAGACATACTTTATTGGTTATCCAAAATGAATGTTTGGTCATTACTTCTATTCGCCTACCGAACATCGAGTTTTTGTTGCGACTAGTGCGAAGTTCTTAGAGAAAGAGTTTCTCGAGAACAAGTCAAGTAATAGAACCTTCGATCTGTCGCAGATTCAAGAACCAACAACCGAGCAACCAATGGAGGAAGATGTTCCTTCAACTTCTGCAACGGTTAATATTCCTCAGGAACCTAGGAGGTCGGGTAGAGTCTTCATTCCTCCAGACAGATACATTGGTATGGTCGAGAAGAATGATAGAGATGACATTTTGCTCCTAGAGAGTAACGAACCCGCTACCTATAAAGGTGCCATGACATGCTCCGACTCTAAGCTGTGGGTTGAAGCCATGCAATCCGAGAAGAACTCCATGTATGAGAATGACGTATGGGATCTTGTTGATTTGCCTGATAAGGTACGACCTCTTCAGTGCAAATGGCTTTATAAGATAAAGCATTCTGTAAAAGGACAACCAGACACCTATAAGACACGACAAGTGGCAAAAGGTTTCACTGATCGTGCTTGTCGCGAGCCCGATACAAAGATAAATTACCCAGACTAGGCTAATAACAAATTAATGTAATTATGGAAGTAGGGGTCGATCCTCAGGGAGATGGTGTTTCCTATAAGATGTGAAGTGTCTCGCAATTGGGTCTTATCTAAGAATATCTGGGTTTTGGGAATTTAGTTTCTAAACTACTACAAGACATAAACGAAAACGAAATAAAAGCAAATGGAAATGAAAACAATAAAACAAATGATGAATTAACAATGATGAAAAACATCTAGGGAAGTACGTTCACACATGTAGATTGACATATTGATACAATTGGATTTAGAACATGCAAATATTTCATTGTGAGTTCGTAAGAATGATGTGTTCATTACAATCATAGATCAAATGGTCTAGCAGGCTTGTAGGCGATTTACTAGGTCTTAATCCACCATGTCATGCTTTGTCTATTCAATTCTCGTATCTTTACCTCGGAAAAGAATTCCATTTTAGTCGATGATTTCCGGCCAGAAATCGTTAACTATCGTTATAGTCCAAACATGCATAGACACAATGTTTTAAAAGCACAATTTCTTTTATCCAGTTAACATCTTTTAATCAATCTAACATGGCTACCCTACACCCTAGAAAGGTGACTACTCACTCATGATAATGTTTAAATCTAAGACGATATTAGCAATGAAAACTAGGATAGACATGTTTATTTGGTTTTGACTCTTTATATGGCGATAATAACGACGCTAATTGACAATCTAGGAAATGAAATGACGATTATAACAACATGAAAATGAATCTAAGATAATATGTAAAGAGAGTAACAATCAAATAGAAAGCAATAAAGACATTAAACGAAAGATAAAGTAGGAATACCTATATGACGATCAATGACGATAATGACAACAATAATAGAAAATCCTTGCACCTAATAATCGATCCACCAATTACAACGCTTGAATCACACAAAGGAGAATACAAGGATGAAATTTTTATTGATCTAAGCTAATGTTTTGATGAGAAATGGGCAGAAATAAACTAAGAACTAAAGACAAAAGAAGAAGAAAATGAGAGAACGGAGGCTTGTTCCCCCTCCTCCTAATCTAAGAAGAAATGTAAGAAGAGAAGAGAAGAGGATGTGAGTTGTAAGGTGTGTTGAGAAGAGGGGCTGGAGCTCTCTTTATATAGCATTAGGGTTTTGTGAGGAAGGGGTCAAGCATTGAACATATAGGACAAAAATAGGAAGTTGAAGCAATTTGTGCGGAGCAGCGAACATCCCCGATCGGGTACACACTTACCCGATCGGGTAAGTTGTCATCCAGGTCCTCTTCACTAACGTTTCATCTCCCTTTGCTTTGACTTGACTTCCATCATCCCCCTTGACCTCTTCAATCGGGTTTGTTGATAGGGTTTGATGTAAAGCGATGAATTCTTCCGCCTAATTGATTGATCTTCCGACAACTGCGAAACTGTCTTTGCTTCTTCTCTCATTTGAATTAGTGAACCTTCTTGAAATGCCTTTCACATGGTCAAGCTTACTTCTTCAAATCGTCGGATTCTAGGCAAATGCTCAGAAATATAGAAAAAGGGCGTAGAAACGTCACTTTCCATATAAAACAGGCTAGAACATAGGAATTCGCCTAGAAGACGATATTAGCTTATAAAGTGGCTTAACAAAGCACAAATGACATACAAAATCGAGCTAAATCGGGGGTTAAAATCATACAAATATTCACTTATCATTCACTCAAGTGCAAGGATTGCATTATGATGAAATCTTTGCACCCGTAGTTATGCTGCGTTCCATTCGGATAATCTTAGCGATTGCCGCTTTTCATGACTATGAAATTTGGCAAATGGATGTGAAAACCGCCTTCTTAAACGGTTATTTGGAGGAGGAATTGTACATGGTACAACCTGACGGTTTCATTGATCCTAAAAATCCTAAAGAAGTGTGCAGGCTTAAGCGTTCCATTTATGGACTTAAGCAAGCTTCTCGGAGTTGGAATCATCGTTTCGACCAGGAGATAAAAGAGAATGGTTTCACTCGATCGGTCGAGGAACCATGCTTGTATGTCAAGTCGGGTGGGAGTAAGATTGTCTTCTTGATATTGTATGTCGATGACATACTCTTGATTGGGAATGACATTCCTCTCTTATCTTCGATAAAAGTAGGGTTAAAGAACCATTTCCAGTTGAAAGATATGGGTGAGGCACAACGCATATTGGGGATCCGTATCTATAGAGATAGATCACGACGGATGTTATCACTCAGTCAGGAGTCTTATATAGATAAGATTCTTGAAAGGTTCAGCATGACCAACTCCAAGAAGGGGTACCTTCCAATGACTTCTGGGATGCATTTGAGTAAAACTCAGGCACCCAAGACATCGGAAGAGGTCGAGCGCATGAGTCGTGTTCCTTTTGCATCAGCCATATGATCGATCATGTATGCCATGATATGCACACGTCCAGACGTGGCATATGCATTGAGTATGACGAGTCGGTACCAAGGCAATCCAGGTGAAACACACTCGATGGCTGTTAAAAACATCCTTAAGTACTTACGAAGGACTAAGGATTGGGTATTGACTTATGGAGGAGATACTAAGCTATGCGCAATCGGTTACGCGGATGCTAGCTTCCAAACGGATCGAGATGACTCGAAAGCTCAGTCTGGATTCGTCTTTACTCTTAATGGCGCTGCGGTCAGTTGGAAAAGTTCCAAACAGAGTGTTAGAGCAGATTCTACAACTGAGTCCGAGTACTATGCCGCTTCGGAAGCTGCAAAGGAAGCTATATGGATGCGTCAGTTTTTACAAGGACTAACCGTAGTTCCTAGTTCGAATGACCCAATCACCATCTATTGTGATAATAGAGGTGCCATCTTCCAAGCTAAGGAGCTTAAGTCTAGCAACCAGTCTAGACATGTACTTTGGAACGCTCACATGATCCGAGATTACGTGGAGCAAAAGGAGATAGTGATAGACAAGATTGCTTCGGATGACAACATCGCGGACCCTCTCACTAAACCGTTAAAATATGATAAGCATTAAGGGCACGTTATTTCCATGGGAATTAAACGTGTTCCTGAGTTGTAGTAGCTGTTTAAATGGATTAGATGATAAAACTTTTTCGTATACTATTCATAACATCATCGTATTGTTTCATTTTTTTTCATGTGGATTGTACGACAACATTGAACGCCACAAAGTGAACTGAATTACATAATATTTGTTTTGGTCTGTAATCGCCCACATGAGCTGATAACTCTGGCAATTATATTGTGAAATTGATTGATGGTGGGTTCAACGAGCCATAAGTCAAACGGTTGACTGATCGATCACAGATACAAGTTATAAAGATACCTCGTAGGACATCGAGACAACGTTATGGAGTCCTAAATGTTATGAATCTTTCGCTGCCAGGTCGTGGATTGGACGTCCATAGTGTTCCTAGAGTCGATTCTTTTGACTATCGACTGTCTCTTGAGATTAAGGCAGTTTTTGGGTGACTTTGGTTTCTTTCTCATGGTCGACCAGTACAGGAGGCTAAGCAGATTTGTAGGGGTCATTTCATACTGTGCTTGTATCTGCAGGATTCGAGTTGAAGAAAATATCCAACCTTTATCAGGTTTTGTTATTTCTCAGGGCCACTCGAGGAGTTGTAACTGAAATGCATGGTCATGCTCGAATAAAGATTCGTTTATCAGTTAGGTTACTCTCTAGTCGGGAAAACCATTATTGAACCTTTGCGAATACGGACTTTTCAAATTGTTTTACATTGAGTGGGAGAAATTTTGGATATGAGAATCGGTTATCGCACATACACTTGTAAGGACAAGTGGGAGATTGTTGGAGCTAGTGTCCTCCACAGTTAGTGTGATAACTTGTATAAATCTCTTACAGGTTCACAGGGTATACTTAGTATTCTTATCAGTTGATTAACGTTTATCGATAACGGTTGGCTTGCTAGAAGTTTGACGTTATTGTCATTTTAATGGCGGTGATCAACTGGTCCCTAAAAGTTACACATAAAGTATTTGTTTGAGAGATATGATTATATGAAAAATATAATCATATTGATGCCTTATATGACTAAAAGGTTAGTCGATGTATATGACTAAAAGGTTAGTCAATGTAATGATGATACGATTCTTTAATACGATTAAATAATACAAGCTGAGACGAATTAAATGTTAATTCGTAATTGAATATAAACTGTTATATCTAATTGATGTATATAATGTAATTTTTTAATATGATTAAATAATATAAGTTAATTCGTAATTAAATATAAAGTGTTATATTTAATTAGCAAATTATAAATATACGATATTTATAGTTGACGTATATATTATATGATATTGTCATAATAAATGATGTCAGACCAATATTAATAAATCGAGTACAAGATGTTGTATGGACTTATTAATATGTGACAACATAAATGAAAATAATAATACATACACATTTTATACATTAAAATGAAAAGCTAACAACCTAAAAATAAGTAGAGAAAAAAAAGAGTCCTCTCTTGACTCGACCACTGGTTGGACGGTTAGAGTGAGAGAAGATGAGATTGATATAAACTATTCTTCTCTACATTCTCATCATTACTTTTTCCTCACAAAAACTATTAGCAGTAATTTTTGGTATTCATTCTAGCACAAGAAAAGACATTTCTCAGAGCATCTTGGGTGCAACGATTAAGAGAATATCGATCTCGATATTTGTTCTTAGGCCATATTGCTAGGACTGAAGGTTGATTCTAATCTTTATGCTTTTCGTTTATGACTCGCATTTCATATATTATAATTTCGTTATAATCCTTAAATTTCATGATGAAATATACCGATATTTCCCACAGATAGACTTTCAATTAATTATTCTAAACGTTTTAATTATTTTAAGCCTGTTTTGTGATTGGACTATCCAGCTTGTGAGCTAATGGTTCAAAAGCCCACTTAAACCTATTAAAAATAGAAAACCCTAACCTACCTAGTAGATTGCTCAATTATTTGTCTCTTGCATTAAGTTATGCCGCAGCTCGTTTCTTCCTTTCTTTTTATTTTTCTCCCTTTAAACTCCATTGTTATGAATCTTTCCTTCTTTCAATTTCAAAGATAATTATATATTTACAATAATGGATCTTACCTTTACAATATATTCTTTTCCTTATATTTGTATGGGAATATTTTGCGTCGACGTTAACCTACCTTTAGAGTTCTTGTTTTGATGGGTAAAGAAGAGGATTTCTATTAATGGCGCTTTTGATGAAGATTCTTATTGATGTGCAGTCTTTGTTGCGAAATAAAGGTAACTAGGTATTTTCCTTTAATTATGTTTATAGATAGCAAATTAATTAACATGAATTATTATTGATTATAAGATTTGATGCGTGTGTAGTAATTATTATACATGTTTAATGTTTTTGTTTAAATTGTATATCTAATTCTTGTTTAAAATATCATGTTGTTGTTGTGGTACAACCTAGCGTTCAAGATTCAAACCCTAGACTTCGTTGGTGATTCACGACACGAGGAAGGTGCAATAGGGTTTGTGGTAACCTCACTTGAGAGGAGAGTTTAGGTTTTTTTTTGTTATTTAGGATTTAGTTTTACAACGTTAAGGTTATAGTGTATTAAACTATAACTTCGCGCGTAAGCTACCTATGTTATACCCGATTGTACTATATCTTAGAAAGTGACGTTATGGTGTTGTGTACTATAACAAGACTCGTTGTGGTGACATGACGGTCAATTTCGTGGAGTCGACCCATCGAAATATGTGTTATAAAAGACTAAACTATGACGGAAGAGAGTTATAGTTGATGATATTATAACCTCTCACATACAACTAAGGTTATAACTAGAAGTACAATAACATTACTGGAGTTATGTGAAGGTTATAAATGATGATACTATAACCTTACATGCTTAACTAAAGTTATAGTTGGGGTTACTATAACCTTACTAGCATTAAGTGATGGTTATAGTAAGAGTTAATATAACATTGGATGTTACATCATTTTGTGCATGATTTTATGGTAGCTGGAACTGTAACATGACTTCCAAAGTGTAATGTAATAGTTCAAGGTACTATAACTAACCTTTGATCCTTTGTGGTTGTTCATATTTTCTTTTACAATTAGTTGTACTATAACTTTGTGACTATATATCCCGTCGGTTAGTCTTTTGGATTTAATAGTCCAATGGTTTAAACTGTTCTATGTTATGGGTTGTGATGTTATTCACATGTTTGTTATGTCAACTATATTGTACATTGGTTTATAGGCTAGTTGTATAGATGACGAGAGGTATCATTTATATACAGATCGGAATAAGCAAACGCTACCCTTTGAGGATTTGTCGTAGGTCTATGTTCGGGATTGGCTAGATGCAGTTGTTATACGCTCTGGTCCCCGTGTGTCATTTGGTGTACAGTTAATGCACCAAAAGTGTGGCCAGGTTTTAGACATGTAGGCAGTTGTTATACACTATACATAGTACCGTGGATGCAGTTGTTATACGATCAACACGGATGGAGGAATTTGTTATAGGCTCCATCCATTCATAGGCCGTTGTTATACGCTTTGACAGTCAGAAGTAATTGTTATACTCTCTAACGTCGTTCGTTCTATACATTATGCCTGATATGTAAGTGGAGGCAGTTGTTATACACTCCGATGATTGGCTGTTGCTATTCTGTTATTAATTATTTATGATGATGATTATAATCAGTTGTTATTTATTGTTGATTAATTCAGCATGTTATAAACATGACTGACTAGGAGAGCTTCTAGTTACTCCCGACTGATTGTCGACCCCCATTCTCAAGTTGAATTGGTTGTTGCTTGTCTGGATGTTCGGCTGGAAAGACTTGTGGCAAGAAGAATAATTTGTTTAGGAATTAATTTAATTTAAGGAATATTAATAATGTAATTGTTTAGTTTTGGATTTAGTAGTTCAGGTGTTTCCGCCACCTTGGCCCTATTTTCATTATGAAACTCTGATTTTGATTAAGACTTTATTGTGAATTCCGGGTTGTTACAGTTGGTATCAGAGCGGACACGCTCCCAACTCTCATTTAGTAAATGACTAAATTAAATGGCTTAGTAAACGAGTGATAGTAAATGAGGTAGAAACCAATAAGGACTTTTTATGTACTTTGATTTTTGATTTTATCTCTACTTTTAGATGTAATTGCATGATTAGCAAATATGTAAAGTGTGTTTTAACATGTTGTGGATTATCATGTTAAATATTATGTTTAGTCTGATTTATATATTTAATTTACTTGTTTCTTGTTCATATATATATATATATATATATATATATATATATATATATATATATATATATATATTATTAGATATAGTTTAGACATTATTTCTTACTTAAAAGCTTTGTTAGGAACTTAGTTTATTGGGATCACTCATTTAAAGGAATAAGAGTGAACATCGATTGACGTTGTTATGGTTTATTTTTCCTTGTAGCCATTTGTTTCCCTGTATTTGGCGTTCTTTTATAAATTTTAAGTTTCGGGGACGAAACTTCTTTTTAAGGGTTAGTATTGTAACACGTACCCCATGTTTTATAATAACTTTTATTCGCAAAATCTGTTATGAAAATTATTATTTTCATATTTAATAATTTATTTTCTATTTATTTAATATATACTTTATTTATTTATTTCTCTTTTGCCTAATTTTGGATGGGTTAAAGTGTCCGTGCCCAATTTCACTATTTTAATTCATGGGCTCATTCTCTTATATAAACTCTCCAAGCATTTTAATTATTCAACCCATTTTATGATTGGACTATCCAGCTTGTGAGCTAATGGTTCAAAAGCCCACATAAACCTCTTATACTTAGAAAACCCTAACCTAGTTAGTAGGTTGCTCAATTCTTAGTCTCCCGTGTTAGGTTTTGCCAGACCTCCTTTCTTGATCTCTTTTCATTTTTCTCCCTTTAAACTCGTTTGTTATGAATCTTTCCTTCTTTCAATTTCAAAGATAATTATATATTTACAATCATGGATCTTACCTTTACAATATATTCTTTTCCTTATATTTGTATGTGAATATTTTGCGTCGACGTTAGCCTACCTTTAGGGTTCTTGTTTTGATGGGTAAAGAAGAGGATTTCTGTTAATGGAGATTTTATAGAGATTCTTATTGATGTGCAGTCTTTATTTCATAATAAAGGTAACTAGGTGTTCTCTTTTAATTATGTTTATAGAAAGTGAATTAATTAACATGAATGATGATAGATTATATGATTTGATGCGTGTGTAATATTTATTATACACGGTAAATGTCTTTATTTAAATTGTATATCTAATTGTTGTTTAAAATATCATGTTGTCGTTGTGGTGCGAACTAGGGTTCAAGATTCGATCCCTAGCCTTCGTTAGTGGTTCACGGCCTTAGAAAGGTGCAGTAGGGTTTGTCGTAACCTCCCTTGAGAGGAGAGGTTAGGGTTTTACTTTTTTATTTAGGGTTTTGGTTTACAACGTTAAGGTTATAGTGTATTAGACTATAACCTCGCGGTGTAACCTACCTATGTTATACCCGATTGTACTATAACTTAGAAAGTGACGTTATGGTGTTGTGTACTATAACAAGAGTTTTTGTGGTGACATGACGGTCAATGCCGTGGAGTCGACCCATCGAAATATGTGTTATAGAAGACTAAACTATGACGGAAGAGAGTTGTAGTTGATGATACTATGACCCCGCACTTATAACTAAGGTTATAGCTGAAGTACTATAACATTACTGGAGTTAAGCCAAGTTTATAGTTGATGATACTATAACCTGACTTGATGAACTAAGGTTATAGGTGGGTTACTATAACTTCACTAGGGTTAAGTGAAGGTTATAATAAGAGGTACTATAACATTGAATGTTACATGATTTTGTGCTTGATGTTATGGTAGCTCGAACTGTAACATGACTTCCAAAGTGTAATGTTATAGTTGAAGGTACTATAACCTTTGATCCTTTGTGCTTGTTTGTAACACCCGTGACTTTAGTATTTAGAATTTAATAATATTATTTTATTATTAATTAGTCTTAGTGTAGTCTTAGATTATAAATTTGTTTAGTTGGGTAAAATCCGCTATCGAGGTAACGTAGATGGGTTACTCGATATCACTTCTTATGTGTTTACATGTTTTGAAGTAGTATTTCACATGAAAGTTGAGTTCTTTGTTGTGTTCTAGCATACTTATATGAATACTACTCATTTATATGTTGGTTTCATCTCATATGCTTAACTTGTATGAATTTATTTTAGTGTTGTGGAATTCACTTCATTAATTATGTTAGACTTGAGTTAGTGTCATAAATGTTGTCTCATGATGTTTTAAATTATGAAATGTAATGATTTGATACTCTATGAGGCATTTAATATGGTTTGGTAATGATTAAAGTTGGTAAAGATGATTAGGTGAGATTGGAATTTGAGTTTGGTGTTGTTTGAGGTTATTTCGTGGCCTGTGTGCCCTAGCCTGGTGGCCGGCCGCCGCCCCCCAACTGGCTGGGAATTCCCTGATTCAAAATTGATTAAAATTTGGTGATTTTGGTGTAATGCGTGTCCCATCCGGGTACCCGACCGCCGCCCACCTGACCGGCTAGGAACACCAAGTATTGAAATGTTGAATTTGTAACACGCGCGTGTCCCAGGCGGGTGGCCGCCCACCCGACCGGTTGGGAGCCCCTCCTATTTCCCCTTTAGTTCTCGATTTGGCCCGTGTTCCTCAGCCGGGTAGCCGGCCGCCGGTCCCCTGACCGATTGCGAGGTGGTGTCAATTGCATGTAGCGCACTTGCTTGACCTTACTTGGTTGTTTATCTCCGTTGGCCTTAGTGCCGGAGTATGATATTTTGATTTTGAGACAACCTTTCTCAGTGGTCGTACTGCCGAGTTTAGGTACACTCGTTCTCTTTCCGCCTCTGTCGGTGGCCATACTGCCGGATTTAGGGTACTCGGCTTTTGTGATTGACCGAGTCTTGGGTGTCTGCATGTCAAGCCACATGTCGAATTGGGTACACGACTTGTCCTAATAGTCTGTCCAGGTTTAGACTAGGACCGTATTATTATCGAAGTCCTACCGAGAGCAATTGAGTCGTGAGTTGTCTTGTCTTGCATAGTGTAGATGCTTGTGCGTGACATTTACCGTGAGAGTGTATTTGATTATGTCCGATCATTCGTTTGATTGTACACTTGGTTGATTGGATGCCTTGAATGAATTTTATGATGAGTCCCCAACCTTTTCAAGCAAATATCGCTAATGGTAATATGTAATTCCTTAGTGTATAGGTGGGTGCCAATAGGAGTCTTCCCCGAGTTGGTATTGCATGAAGATGATACATTGAATTTTTCAAATGCCTATATTATGTAATTATGAATTGCTTACTTATCCTTAACATGACATGATTGAATGTATGATGTTATGTGCTTATCTACATGCCTATATGCGTTATGAATATGACTGTGGCATTCATGTTTTATATGAATGAACAGGTACAGCTCGGTGTTACATGAGGCGAGATTAATGTGAGCTAGCGAGCGTCGTTTCACGATGACTCCCTTGTAGTTGTTGGTCGGCCTCATTCGACTTTACTACTTTATTTATTTGTGTTGGGACTTTTTTTTATTACGATCATTGCGAAACATGATTTAAAAGTTTTAAATATCCTCTAATTTCCGCTGCATATTACTTGTTTAAGTTAATGCTTTCGCGAGGGAGGTCATAGTTGGTATCGAAGCCTTTGACGCTCCCGACGCACACATGTGAACCCTAACCTAAATTATAAATTGACCCTAAAATAATGAATGAGAGATGGGTAGAAAACTAACGACTTTGAATGGTAGTCTCTATGATTGTGCTAAGTGTTAAGAACTAACCTTGTTTTGTTTTTGTGCCTTAAGAAGATGGTTAGACCTCGACTTGTGGAAAATGTCATATTGGAGGCTCTCACTCAAGTTCTAAGGAACCAACAATATGCGGCCAATACCAATGCCCCTTCTCCTCGAGATGACCATAACCAAGGAGGTTATGCTTGGGTGGCTAGGCAAATCGCTAGAAGCAAGACTAACCCCTATGGTGGAGAACTGGACCCTACCGAACTTTCGGAGTGGTTCCGTGAAATGGAGAAGCAGTTTGACTTGTACCAAGTGCAAGAAGTGGACAAGTTGGGGATCTCAAAGGACTTCCTTGTAAGGGAGGCCGACAATTGGTGGTCAGTCGCTAGTCTCACGGCCATGCAAGAAGCCAACTTTGGTTAGGAACGCTTCAAGGTGCTAGTGGAGGATCGTTTCAATCCAAAGGAACTCAAGCAACAAAGACTCAAGGAGTTTGTTGACTTCATGTAAGGCGAGACGACGGTGGAAGAATTCACTACTCAATTTAACAAGTCAGCTCATTTCTCCCCTAGGCTTATCAAAGAGGATGGGGATCGAGCTTTCTATTACCGCAACAAGCTAAGTGCCTTACTCCATAGTAAGGTGAGGAGAAGCTCTACATTATTTGGTGAGCTGTATGATGATGCTCTATGGGCGGAGAGTTCAATGAAGGCTATCAAAGAAGAGGCAAAGATCAAGAATTCTTCATCTTCTTTCACTCTTAGACCCAATTTATAAGGCAAGAGGCCATTCACTCCTTCATCCTCTAGCTCTTTTGCTAACAAGAGGAGGTTCAATTCCCGTTCCAATGCTAATGCTATAGCTCTCGCTTCTTTCATTCCTCAAGCTACTTCTCAAGTGGCTCCCACCAATGTCCCTCCAAAGGGTCGTATTTGTGATGGTTGCAAGAAGCCGGTGCATCCCAGAGTTGGATGCTATGCTAGGCCTTTCATTTGTTACTTTCATAAGATGCACGGTCACCACTTCAATGATTACCCCGATCGAAAGTTGCCTACTCCCAATGCTAAGCCCAAAGGGTCCATTTATGTCTTGAGCTGTGCCGAGGCCAATGATCATCCCAAGATTATCACCGATATGTTCTCTTTTTTAGAGCAACCTTGCCTTATTTTATTTGATACCGGCACTGATAGGTGTCGTTTGCGCATACAAATTAACAATTTATTTACCTATCTTAACCTCAAAAATATAAACATAGTAAAGGATAAGTAGGGGCGATCCCACGAAGAGACTGGAAAAACTAATTAACTACCTAGTAATATTTATTAACTAACTTACACATATACTATAATTTACGGCTATTAACATATTTACGAAAGAAGGGGGTTTCATTGGTAATTTTAATGAACTAATATAACTAAATACTAATGTCTAAAAGTGAAGTTGAATACCCGATTAAGCACATATTCTCATGGCAGTTTAAGCTTGGCAACCGATATTTGTTTACGTCAACTCTTTAATTTATTTATAGATTAAAATGCGGAACTCAAGATAACAAGAACTCCCTATCTTCTCTTAATTACAACCGACCTGAACTAAGCCTAGACCGATCCTAAACTAACCGACCGATGTAAGTATATCACACCCTACTAAAGACCGGATTAGAAGCATTATTGAACCAAGAAAACATCATTAATCCAATTAACCTTTTAAGTGTTGTCACTACCTAATTGATTAACTAACCAAATATTACTCCTAAGCTAAACTAACCCCAAATTGCATAGATTAATTCAAATTAGTTGCTACTCATATTATACAACTCGAACTAAGCCAGAATCATATAATTAGCAAAAGTATACAATTTCAATCAATAATAAGATAATAAATTAATAAACTGAATTGCAACGTATAATTAAAACGAGTAAAATATTGGATACAAAAAACTGAAGATTATAAACAACCAATGCTTTTCAAACACTAAAATTAATCAACAAATTCAACCGATAAATTGGATACAAAGAAGAAGTAAGAAGAATTTATATAATTGTCCGGAATCCGCAACTCGACCCTCGGATATCACGTCTCCGATCGAACCGGAATCCACCCCTACTCGGACATGTACTAAGACGGCGTCCGAGAACTGCTTCATATTCATAGTGTGACCCAAATGATCGAACCGTCACTCGTTTCGCTCATCTTTCTCTATAAAATATATAGGTATTCACTCTTTCTTTTATGATATTGAGACGGGTATTTATACTCGTCTTGGGCTCAGACTCTAGATAGATTACGGATATATTTTGAAAAAAATAGGATAGAGTTTGTGATTAAAATATAGGAAGAGATCAAAATTAAAGAATTTGCGATTGACAGGAGTTTCCATCTTGCATTACAGTCATATCTTTTGCGTAGCTTCTGACTTGACCCTTTTGTTCTTCCTGTCACTTGACTCATGACCTTCCTTGTTTATCATAAAGCCCACATGCTTTTCCTAGGCTCAATTCTTTCACTTATTATTGTCTTTACATAAGACTTGAAATCAGCCCAAGTTGACTTCTGCTAGTAATATTCCTTTCGTAAACTTGGCCGAAAGACTTCACATTCTTTTTTAGCCCTTTCAAACCTTAAACAACACGGGTCGTCACTTATTAGTCCGAAATAACATTAAATTAACCCTTTTACGTCAAAATAATATTAAACTAGTAAAATCTCGAAATTTGTAAATGAATGACAAGTGCCTCAAATAATACGATAAACGACCATATAAATATATAAATAAGGGGTATAAATATTACTAAATACCGTCTTATCAAGCGCATCTATGTCTTTTGTGTCTTCAACTTATGTTGATAAGTTGGCTATTGAGCCTACTTCTAGTTACGATACCCCTATATCCTTACCATCCGGAGAAATTATCTCATGTTCCACTCTTTTACCAAGCGTCCCTATCTCTACTGCGGGAGCAATATTTCCCGCTAATATTAAGTTCCCCCTAGGAGAGTTTGATGTAATCCTAGGTATGGATTGGTTAGCTTTTTACCATTCTAGGTTTGAGTGTAGAGATCATAATATCTATCTTAAGAATCCTTTAAGAGTTAGAATAACCTATAAGGGATCTTATTCCCGAATGGGTGTGCAATTGGTTTCCGCGATGAAGTTGATGGGTATGGAGAGGAAGGGCCACCAAGCATTCTTGTGTATTGGGAATTCTACATCTACCGCTTTGCCCAACATTGAAGATGTACCTATAGTACGAGACTTTGTTGATGTGTTCCCCGAAGACTTGCCCGAGATTTTTTCCGAGCGTGATGTTGAATTTTCCATTGAACTTATGCCCGAAACCGGACTCATTGCCAAAGCCTTGTACCGTATGGATCCTAACGAATTGAATGAGCTAAGGAAGCAACTTGATAAAATGATAGAAAAGGGTTTCATCCGACCGAGTACCTCACCTTGGGGTGCTCTCGTGCTCTTTGTGAAGAAGAAAGATGGTTATGTGAGACTTTGCATCGATTAACGTGAGTTGAACCATGTCACCATCAAGAACATGTATCCTCTGCAAAGAATTGAAGACTAGTTTGATCAACTTAAGGGTGCCTCTACCTTTTCCAATATTCATTTGAGATCCGGATACCATCAAATCCCCGTTCGTGAGTGTGACATTCCGAAGACCGCCTTTGGCACAAGGTATGGCCACTTCCAATTCAAAGTGATGCCGTTTGGTTTGAAAAATGCTCCCGCGATCTTTATAGACCAAATTAACCGTATTTTTAGTGAGTTTCTTGACAAGTGCGTGGTTGTGTACATAGACGACATTCTAGTTTTCTCCAAGACCGAAGAAGATCATGCTAATTACCTTCGTACCATTTTGGATATTCTTTATCGTCAAAAGTGGTTTGCCAAGTTTTCCAAGTGTGAGTTTGGTTACCTAAGGTGTTCTTTCTTGGACATGTAATTTCTAAGGATGGAGTCATGGTAGACCCCTCGATGATTGAAGCCGTTGTGGATTGATAAAGTCCCAAGGATGTTGGAGAGATTCAGAGTTTTCTAAGACTAGCTGGTTACTATCGAGGGTTTGTGAAGGACTTCTCCAAGCTTGCTAGACCTATGACCCATCTATTGAAGAAATAAATCGAGTTTGTTTGGAGTGAAGCACGCGAAGCCACCATTAAGAACTGAAGAAGAGGTTGACTACCGCCCCAGTTTTGACCTTGCTCGCGGATGGTGTGAACTTTGATGTCTATTGTGATGCTTCTAAGTTGGGATTGGGTTGTGCGCTTATAGAAAAAAGGAAGGTTGTTGCCTATGCCTCTAGGCAGTTGAGAGTTCATGAAGTGAACTACCCTAATCATGACCTGGAGTTAGCCGCTATTGTCCATGCATTGAAGGTGTGAAGACACTATTTTATTGGTGTTCATTGTCGCATCTACACCGATTATAAAATTTTGAAGTACATATTTACTCAAAAGGAGTTGAATATGAGACAGATATGTTGGTTGGAGTTGGTGAATGATTATGATTTCGAGTTGCTATATCATGAAGGGAAGGCCAATATTGAAGCCGATGCCCTTAGTATGAAGCCTACTCAATCTTTGAGTGTTATTCCGGTGTATCCGATGACCTATGTGCCGAGTTTTGGAATTTGAAGCTAGAGTTTGTTGAGAAAGGATTTGATTATATAAGTGTTATGGTTTCCGAGCCCGTTCTTCTACGTGAGATCCGTGAAAGTCAAGTCGATGATGCTACCTATAAGTCCATTCAAGCCAAACTTCTAGAAGGAAAAGCCAAAGATTTCAAAATTGATGACAAAGATGTTCTCCGACTCCATGACCGATTGTTCGTGCCTAATGCTCTTTACTTGAGAAATCAAATCCTCGATGAAGCTCATCTATCCCCTTATTCTATTCACCCCGGAGGTGACAAGATGTACAAAGACTTGAAACTCCGGTTTTGGTGGCCAAATTGAAAGGTGATGTGTCTTATGTTGGAAGGTGCCTTACTTGCCAACAAGTGAAAATCGAACAGAAGAGGCCCGGTGGTTTGCTACAACTATTGGATATTCCACTATGGAAGTGGGAATCTATTTCTATGGATTTTGTCATGGCATTACCAAGGACCGTTGGAAGTAAAGGTGCCGTATGGGTTATCATTCACCGTTTAACCAAGAGTGCTAGATTCATCCTGATCAAGGAAACATGGAGTTTAGATTGACTTGCCAAGGCCTATGGTGATGATATTGTCCGATACCATGGTGTCCCCAAGGAAATTATCTCCTACCGCGACCCAAGATTCTGCTCAAGATTCTGGAAGGCTTTACAAGAGGCCTTAGGAAGTACATTGTTGATGCGTACGACGTTCCATGCCGCTACAGATGGTCAGACTGAGAGGACGGTCCAGACTTTGGAGGATTTTCTTAAAGCTTGTGCCCTTGACTTTTAATATAGTTGGGAAAAGAGTTTATCCTTGGTCGAGTTTTCCTACAACAACAGTTACCATGGCTCGATCAAGATCGAGCCATATGAAGCCCTTTATGAAAGGAAATGCCGTAGTCCTATATGTTGGGACCAATTATGTGACGTTCGAGATTTGGGTCAACCTTGTAGAGATGATCGATCATGTGAAGATCATCCGTTAAAGGATGAAAGCCGCTCCAGATCATCAGAAATCTTATGGCGATAGTCGAAGAAGACCTTTGGAATTTGAAATGGGTGATAAAGTATTCTTGAAATTATCCCCAATGAAAAGTTTAAAAATGTTTGGTGTGAAGGGTAAGTTCAACCAAAAGTACATTGGACGTTTTGATATTGTAAAGAGGATTGGTGCCGTAGCGTACAAGTTGGATTTGCCCCCGAATTTGGGTAAAGTTTATGATGTGTTCCATGTATCTCAATTGAGTAAGTATATAAGTACTCCGAGCCATGTGCTACAAACCAAAGTTCCCGAACTAGAACCGAAACTATCGTTCGAAGAAAGGCCGATTCGTATCTTAGATTGGAAAGACACAACGTTGAGAAGCAAAGTGGTACCTCTAGTGAAGTTTTTGTGGAAATGTGGTGTTGTTGAAGAGGACACTTGGAGGGCGAAACATTTTAAAAGGAGGGATGATTGTAACACCCACGACTTTAGTATTTAGAATATAATAACATTATATTTTTATTAATTAGTCTTAGTGTAGTCTTATATTAGAAATTTATTTAGTTGGGTAAAATCTGTGTCAAATCTGTCTCGAGCCCATATTCGTGTTCCACTCGGAAAATCAAGTGAGTTAGGCCTCATATTTATTAATGAGCTTATGTATCTTTCCACCCAAGAAAATTGAACTCAATACCTCATATTACGTTTCATTTTTCAGCAACATTTTACATTTCATCTTCTGCAACTAAATCCTAAACCCCATTTTCACTCTCTCAATGCTTCAAGCACTAAACCTCACATAACTCTTTCATCCATTAGTATCTTTAATTGATTTTTGGTTCATTCTTCCTCTTTTCCTTCCCTCTTTCTTTTAAGGTAATAAAGGTTCCCTCTTGTACAACTTCATTTTTCTCCTTCTTTCTCAATGATGAAACTTTGTTTATCTTTTTTTTTGTTTCATATTGTAGGAGGAGACCTTAAAGATCCGGAGATTGACTAATTCTTGATTGAAGAAGAAGAAGAATTTTGAAGGGCTATCGAGGTAACGTAGACGGGTTACTCGATATCACTTATTATTTGTTTACATGTTTAGAAGTTGTATTGTTCTTTGTCGTGTTCTAGCATGATTATATGATTACTACTCATTTTTATGTTGTTTTCATCTCATATGCTTAACTTATATGAATTTATGTTAGTGTTGTGGAATTCACTTCATTAATTATGTTAGACTTCTGTTAGTGTCATAAATGTTGTTTCATGTTGCTTTAAATGATGGAATGTAATGATTTGATACTCATATGATGCATTTAATGTGGTTTAGTAATGATTAATGTTGGTAAAGATAATTGGGTGAAATTGAAATTTGTGTTTGGTGTTGTTTGAGGTGATTCCGTGGCTTGTGTGCCCCAGCCGGTTGGCCGGCCGCCGGCCCCCAATCGGTTGGGAGTCCCTGACTCAAAATTGATTAAGTTTTGGTGATTTTAGAGTAATGCGTGTCCCAGCCGGATACCCGACCGCCGCCCCCCTGACCGGCTGGGAACACCTTGTATTGAAATGTTGAATTTGTAACTTGCGCGTACTCCAGCCGGGTTGTCAGCCACCGCACCCTGACCGCCTGGGACCCCCTGCACTTCTCTCTCTTCTTTTCTTCCGTAGTTCTTCACATGTAATGGTTTGATGGTTTGTTTACCTTGTATATTTACGTAATGACATTAAATATTCATGTTTAGACTATATGATATCTCACTTGATTTTATCACATGTTTAGTGACGGTTTTAGCATGTTTTCCCTTTTAAGTCATTTATGCCTTGAGTAATGGATCGAGTCTTCTGTATTGGATGTTTTGAACTCACATTTCCTGGTTGCACTTCTATACTCATTAGACTTGATCTCGGAGCGATAGGAGTACAACCTTAATGGTTATGCATTTGTTAGGGGGATATGTCTTCTTTGTTAGGAGGTGAACGCATAGCGTTGATCGACCTGGCTGTCAAATATTGTATCCTTGCGAGGTGGTGTCAATTGCATGTAGCGTAATCGCTTGACCTTACTTGATTGTTCATCTCTATTGGTCCTAGTGCCGGAGTATGATATTATGATTTTGAGACAACCTTTCTCGTTGGCAGTACTACCGAGTTTAGGTACACTCGTTCTCTTTCCGCCTCTGTCGTTGGCCATACTTCCGGATTTAGGGTACTCGACTTTTGTTATCGACCGAGTCTTGGGTGTCTGCACGTCTAGCCACATGTCGAATCGGGTACACGTCTTATCCCGAGAGTCTGGCCAGGTTTAGACTAGGACCGCATTATTATCGTAGTTCTACCGGGAGGAATTGAGTCTGGAGTCGTCTGGTCTTGCATAGTGTAGATGCTAGTGCGTGGCATTTACTGTGAGAGTGTGTTTTCTTATGTTCGATCACTCGTTTGATTGTATAGTTGGTTGATTGGATGCCTTAAATAAATTGTATAATGAGTCCCCAACCTTCTCAAGCACATATCGCTAATGGTGAGATATAAGCCCTTAGTTTATATGTGGTTGCCAAGGGGATTCTTCCCCGAGTCGGTATTGCATGACGATGATACAATGAATGTTTAACATGTCTATATAATGTTATTATGAATTGCTTACTTTTCCTTAACAAGACATGATTGAATGTATGATGTTATGTGCCTATCTACTTGCCTATATGCATTTTGATGTGATATGGTTGGGCGAACCTCGAGTTACTCCCCACTGACTGTGGCATTCATGTTTTATATGAATGAACAGGTACATGTCGGTGCTACATGGGGTGAGACTAGTGTGAGCTAGCGAGCGTCGTTTCACGAGGATTACCTTATGTCGTTTAGAATCTTATATTCAGAGTTTATTGTATATTTTTGGGACCGTTGACAAACTTGTAGTTGTTGGTCGACCTCATTCGACTTTACTACATTATTTATTCGTGTTGGACTTTGTTTTATCACGATCATTGCAAAACATGTTTTAAAGGTTTTAAAATTCTCTAATTTACGCGTCATATTGAAAGTCCATATACCCTAATTAGACTCCTCTAATTAGTTACTAATTAACTGATTAATTTAGTATTTAATGATCTATGTAACATCCATGCAAATATAAAGGCACGAATAAATATAAGATGAAATTTTCTTACATTGAGAAATTTTGGTATTTATGGGCACAATAAGAGACTCCTTTTCTTATTGATCTTGAGCTAAAACAAAGATGATGATCTCCTTTAAATGAACTTTAATTGTAGAAAGTCTCCTTCCAACATGCACCCCAGACTAACCCAAACTATTACTATAATTTTAGACTAGAAAAATATAGTGACAAGTAGTGACTAATATTAGATTTATTACTACTATAGTAATATAAGAATATTAGTTGATTTGAGAGTTTTAGAGAGCAGTTGGAGGAAATAGCGAAACCAAGTGAAAATTGAGCAAATAAATGAACAACCAATATGTCCTTATATAGGCCATATGGCCGGTCATGTTGCTCAATTTTGAGCCAATATTTTGCTTATTTTAATCCCATGTAAAATGGTAGAGTGTAGGATAGTATATGATCATGTTCATGTGTCATACATGTCATAATCACATGTTTTAGTGTAAGAAAAGAAAAGAACAAAAATCATCCCTTCCACTACATGGAATCCGGCCTCCACTAGGCTAAATTGTCTATTTTGATTTTTGATATTTGTCCCACAAATACTTATAATCATATGCTTAATTATCTAGTATAATTAAGTGTTAATTTGATCATATAACAATTAAATGATTCAAATTAATAAATAATATATACTTAACCTTTAAGTAATATATTACCATTATATCAATATATAATGGGTCCCATAATGTCTAGGTAAATTATTTTACAACTCCTTGTAAATATAATTAACTAATTACCTCTACCTCAAAATATATGCACAACCTTAACTAATTTAGTGAATTAACGATTAATTACTAAATTAAATCTTATTTAATCGTATTAGAATAAGACGTAAAATTTATTCAGTCAGTTATCGTATAATTGACCAATAAACTTAACCTGAATGAGTTCCTAACTTAATTTCCAATAAATAACACTCGTAACCAAACACATATCAAATATATATATAAAGAACTAATTAAACTGTATCGTATACAAATAATTTGTTTACAGTTTGGGTCTCATCCTTTAGGTGTGACCGAAAGGGGTCAGTTGATCACCGTTGTAATACGACAATAACGTCTAACTTTAGTCAGCTGATCGTTATTGATTTACGTTAATCAACTAACGTGGAGTAGCAATATACTAGTCATCCCACAGATATTCCAAAATGAGATTTATTATATAAATGCATTATTGTGGAGTGATAAGTGAATATTTGTATGATTTTAACCCCCACTTTAGCTCGGTTTTCTATGTCATTTGTGCTTTGTTAAGCCATTTTATGATCTAATATCGTCTTTTAGGCGAATTCCTGTGTTCTAACCTGTTTTGTAGGGAAAGTGACGTTCTACGCCCTTTTTCTATACTTTCGAGCATTTGCCTAGAACCCGACGATTTGAAGAAGCAAGCTTGACCATGTCAAAAGCATTTCAAGAAGGTTCACTAACTCAAAAGTGAGAAGAAGCGAAGACAGTTTCGTAGTTATCGGAAGATCAATCAATTGGGCGGAAGAATTCATCGCTTTACATCAAATCCTATCGACAAACCCGATTGAAGAGGTCAAGGGGGATGATGGAAGTCAAGTCAAAGCAAAGGAAGATGAAACGTTAGTCAACCGCTTCTAGATGACAACTTACCCGATCGGGTAAGTGTGTACCCGATCGGGTAAGTGTGCTGCTTCGAGCATGATGCTTCAACTTCCTATTTTTGTCTTGTATGTTTAATGCTCGACCCCTCCTCCACGAAACCCTAATGCTATATATAGATGCTCCAGCCCCTCTTCTCAAAAGCATCCATCACAACAATCTTCTTTACATATCCTCTTTAGAATAATCTTTTCTTTTCTCTTAAGTTTAGTCTTTCTAGTTTAGATCATTTTCTTCTTTTGTCTTTAGTCCTTAGTTTATTTCTGTCCATTTCACATCAAAACATTAGTTTAGATCAATAAGAATTTCAATCTTTGTAATCTACTTTGTTGGGTTCAAGAGTTGTAATTCAAGGTACGATTATTCTATGCGAGGGATTTCTATTATTGTTATCGCTTTCGTTGTTGATCGTCACCTAGGTATTCCTAATTTATCCTTTGTTTAAAGTTCTTTATGTTCTTTATTTGATTGTTATTTCTTATTTATATTATTCTAGATTCATTTTCATGTTGTTATAATCGTAATTTCATTTCATAGATTGTCAAATAGCGTCGTTATTATCGCCACATAGAGAGTTAAATTATTGTCAAAAACCAACTAAACATGCCTATCCTAGTTTTCATTGTTAATATCATCTTAGACATAAACATTATCATGAGTGAGTAGTCACGTTTCTAGGGTGTAGGGCAGGCATGTTGGATTGATTAAAAGATAATAATTGGATAAAAGAAATTGTGCCTTTAAAACATTGTGTCTATTCATGTTTGGACTATAACGATAGTTGACGATTCCTGATCAAAATCATTGACTAGTATGGAATTCTTTTCCCAAGTAGAGATACAAGAATTGAATAGACAAAGCATGCCATGGTGGATTAAGACCTAGTAAATCGCCTAAAAGCCTGCTAGACCATCTGATCTATGATTGTAATGAACACATCATTCTTACGAACTCACAATGAATTATTTGCTTATCCTAAATCCAATTTCATCAATATGTCAATCTACATGTGTGAACCTACTTCCCTAGATGCTTCTCATTATTGTTAATTCATCATTTGCTTTATTGTTTTCATTTTAGTTTGCTTTTATTTTTTATTTATTTATGTTCTTTATTAGTTTAGAATTTAAAACCTCAAAACCCAGAAAATCGCTAGATAAAACTCAATTGTGAGACGATTCACAATCCATAGGAAACACCAACTCCCTGAGGATCGACCCCTACTTCCCTAATTAAATTAATTTGTTATTAGCCTAGTCTGGGTAATTTATCTTTGTATTGGGCTTGCGACAGGCCTGATCAAATTTTGGCGCCGTTGCCGGGGAGCACGGTTTAGTTTTCCTTTTTCTTGTGATTTCTATCGCAATTAGTTTTATCTAGTCTTTAGGAACCCAAATTCCTTTACACCTCTCTTTATTTTTCATCTTAGCTTTCCAATCTTATGCCCAGATCTTCTAGATTAGGGACCCCTATTCCTTTAGACCCCGAACTAGAAAGAACACTGAGTAGGAAATTAAAGATATTTAACGAAATCTCAAAAGCTTCTGATATTTCAAGTTTAGATCGTATTCGTGAGAAATACTCGGATATCTTACCTAATCTTAAAGGAGAAGAAGATCCATTCTCATCTCCATTCCCAAAAACCGATCAACTTTCAACCAACACTCCATCTTCTGAAAGTCCATAGACCTTAATTAGACTCCTCTAATTAGTTGCTAAATTACTTGTTAATTTAGTATTTAATGATCTATGTAACATGCATGCAAATATAAAGACATTTATATAAGAGAAGAAATTTCCTCACATTGATATGGAAAATATAAGGGCACAACAAGAACTCCTTCTTGTTGTTCTTGAGCTAATAATATGGATGAACACAAATAATCTCCAAAGTAGAAGATCTCCTCTAAGTTGCACCAAGATTAACCCAAATAATCTACCCTTATTATTAACTAGATAATAAGATAGATATTATTCTACTAATATTATGACTATATTACTACACTAGTAATACTTAGTAAATATTAGTGTTTGAGAGTTTTAGTAAGAATATGAGGTTTTGAGAGAAGTAAGAAAACAAAGCACAAAATGAAGTAAGTATAAAATGAACAAACATGCTCATTTTATAGGCCATTTGGCCGGTCCAAATTGTCCAAATAAGGACTCTTATTTTGCATAATTTGATCACATGCATTAGAGTGGAGTGTTGTAGAACAAGTGATGATTGTTTACTACTTGTTATGTCACTTTCATAAAGTAACTAAAGAGTAAAAATAAGAACAAAATCATCACCATGTAACTACTAGCCAACCGGCCACAATGGCCTTAGTTTGGTCCATTTTGATTTTTGATATTTGTCTTACAAATACTTATTGATCATATGGTTAATTATCTTGTATAATTAAGTGTTAATTTGATCATATAACAATTATATGACTCAATTAAATAAATAATATGTACTTAACATTTTAAGTAATATTTTACCATTATATCAATATATAATGGGTCCCACAATGCTTAGTTAATTTATTTTACAACTCCTTGTAAATATAATTAACTAATTACCTCTATCTCAAAACCTCAACTAATTTAGTAATTTAACGATTAATTACTAAGTTAAATCTTATTTAATCGTATTAAAATAAGATATAAATTTATTAGTCAATTATCGCATAATTGAAAAATAAGTTTAATCGAATTTGAGTTCTTAACTCAATTTCTAATAATTAACTCTCGTACATATCGAATATATGTAATGTACTAATTAACTGTATCGTATACAAATAATTAGTTACTATTTGGATTTCATCCTTAGGTGTGACCGAAAGGGATCAGTTGATCACCGCCGTCAAACGACAATAACGTCAAACTCTAGTCAGCCAACCGTTATTGATTTACGTTAATCAACTAACTAATCATATATATAGTCAATAAATATCCCAATTATATTCCATAATAAGATTTATTATGTAGCGCACTTTTGTGGAGGACACCTACTCCAACATCTTCATCTTCACAAAAGAAAATGGTTCGACTTTCCGACCATTCCAAACCCACTGCAGATGCACTTCCAAGGGATATCGCTACACCTCAATTTACTGCCCAAAACTTCGAAACCAAACTTGCCTTCATCAATTTAATAGAAAGAAGTCAATTTGGTGGCAATGCCACAGAAGATCCCAACCTTCATATCCAAAACTTCTGTGACTATTGCTCCACAATTAGACAAACTGGAGTATCCTAATAGCAGATTAGGGAAATGCTCTTTCCTTTCTCTTTAAGAGGAAAGGCAAAACTCTGGATCAATAGTCTTGACCGAGTTGCCTTAGGAATAGCCGACAGGGATGGTCTAGCTCTTGCTTTCTATCAAAAGTACTTCCCACCAGAACGAACCGCACTCTTACGAAGTCAAATTACTGGATTCCTTCAGAGAGGCGATGAAAGCCTTTATGAGGCATGGGAAAGGTACAAAGAATTACAAAGAGAATGCCCTTATCATGGCCTTGATTCACGGTTCCTAGCTATCACCTTCTATAACGGTTGTTGTGGCGAATCGCGTCGTATCCTCGACTCCGCTAACAACGGTCGTTTCGATCAAATCGATGTAGAAATAGCTAGTACAACTATCGAGTCAATGGCAATCCACGATTCTCAGTATAGCAACTCGCGTGCTATACCACTTAAAACCAAGCAGGACGCTTCAAGTAAAGTAGCACTCCTAGAAGCCCAATTAGCCCTTCTGCAGCAACAAGTATGAAGCTCTTCCCAATCCAAGGAACATGTTAACGTCACTAACCACGTAGTAGTATGTGAGACATGTGGGGTTGGAGGGCATAGTTTTCAAGAATGTAGAAGTTCGATAGAGCAAGTCAATGCCTATCAAGGATATAGACAAGGCAACGCTTTATCAAACTTCTATAATGAAAACACAAAAAACCATCCTTTTTTGTCCTACAAAAGCACCAACATTCAAAATCCCCAACAAAAAAATCAACAACCATTCATACCACACCAACAGAAGCCTTATAATCCACCAGGTTTTCAAAACCAGAGACCTTCATTCCAACCTAACTTCAACCAACCTTACCAAAATCAACCTCAACACCAACCACCTCAATTTCAAAGCCAACCTAATGACTCAAGCTTGAGCAAAATTGAATCCATGCTTCTGCAAGTCGTTCAGAAACAAGATTCAATGTTTGCTCAACTTCAAAAGAGTGATCAAGCTCAAAGTGCTGCCATCAAGATGCTTGAAACTCAAATGGCCCAATTGGCTGCCTCTAATGCCCAAAGAAAACAAGGCCAACTCCCACCTCTTGGTGAGCAACCAAGGGACACCGCTAATGCTATCACCCTTAGGAGTGGTACCACTTATACGGAACCTCAGCAACCCAAAGAGCCAATAGTTGAGCCTACACAAGTAGAAAGCCAAAAAGAAACCCAACCATCCACCGCTAAGGAAGCGGAAAACAAACCCGAAAAGAAATCATAAGGAAACCCAGTTCAGTAAATTCATGGAAGTAGTCAAAAACCTCCAAGTAACGGTTCCCTTCACTGAATTAATCACTCAAATCCCTTCTTACACGAAATTCATGAAGGATATCTTGACTAAGAAAAGGGCTTTAGATGATGTTGAAATCATAGCATTCACAGCTGAATGCAGCGCGTTATTGCAAAATAAGACCCCTTCTAAGTTAAAGGATCCTGGTAGTTTGTCTATACCTTGCACTATAGGCACCTACACAATTGATAAAGCTTTATGCGATCTAGGTGCTAGTGTAAGCGTCATGCCCTATTCCATCTGCGAAAAATTGAATATGGGAATTCTCAAATGCACGAGTATCACCCTGCAAATGGCAGATCGTTCTCTAAAACAACCTATGGGAGTTTTAGAAGATCTACCTGTTAGAGTAGGAAGATTTTTCATTCCAGTCGATTTCATAGTGTTAGATATGGCTGAAGACTCGCAAATCCATATCATTTTAGGAAGGCCATTTCTACACACTGCGCGAGCAGTAATCGATGTCAAGAATGGAAAATTGATATTAGAAGTAGGTGATGATAAAGTCACCTATAACTTAAACAGTGCAATGAAGAGCCCTATGCTTGAAGAGCCTTGCTGTTTCCTTGACATTGTTGACTCAATTATTGATGAATCTCTGTATCCATCAATAATTGAGGATCCTTTAGAAGCAATATTATTGTTAGAGGATATCTCTGAAAACGACAATTTTGAGATCAGTGAGCTGGAAAAGGACTTGACTAGAAAAGAGATACCGTCTGAAGAAGTCCAAGAGTTCATAAGCCTAATTGATACTACTGCCAAGGTAGAAGTACATAAACCTGAACTTAAACCTCTTCCCTCAAATCTAAAATATGCCTTTTTAGATGAGTCTGAATATTGCCCAGTCATAGTGAGTGCTCTCCTAAATGAAATTCAGTTAAACTCACTATTGACTGTCTTGAAAAAACATAAGAAGTCAATACGTTACAAGCTTGAAGATCTCACAGGCATAAGCCCTGACTTTTGCATGCATAGAATCAACTTAGAAGAAGGCCAAAAACCTTGTATTCAAGGTCAACGCCGTCTTAATCCAAACATGCAAGAAGTAGTTAAAACTGAAGTTCTGAAATTGCTAGATGCTGGCATAATCTATGCAATTTCTGACTCGAAATGGATTAGCCCTGTTCAAGTTGTTCCCAAGAAAGGAGGAACAACAGTAGTCAAGAATGAAAAGAATGAGCTCATCCCCACAAGGATTGTGATGGGATGGCGCATGTGTATTGACTACAGAAAGTTGAATCAATCAACTCGAAAAGATCACTATCCTCTGCCCTTCATTGATCAAATGCTAGAGAGGTTAGCTTGCCACAAATATTTCTGCTATCTAGATGGTTACTCAGGATTTTTCCAAATTCCTATCCACCTTGAGGACCAAGAGAAAACCACCTTCACCTGTCCCTATGGTACTTTCGCTTATCGCAGAATGCCATTTGGCTTGTGTAATGCACCTGCCACTTTCCAGCGTTGCATGACTAGTATCTTTTCATATTTTGTTGAAACTATCGTGGAAGTATTTATGGACGACTTTAGCGTCTATGGCATTTCTTTTGATAATTGTTTGACAAATCTATCCAAAGTACTAAGACGCTGTGAAGAAGTTGACCTTGTTCTCAACTGGGAAAAGTGTCACTTCATGGTGAACGAAGGTGTAGTTTTAGGACACATCATTGCTGAGAGAGGTATTGAAGTGGATCGAGCTAAGATCCAAGTTATTGAACAGCTGCCACCACCTGCTAATGTAAAAGGAATCAGGAGTTTCCTTGGCCACGCCGGTTTCTACCGACGGTTTATTAAAGATTTTTCGAAAATAGCCAAGCCCCTGACTGAGCTCCTTTTCAAGGATGCACCTTTTAATTTCACAAAGGAATGCCTTGAGGCATTCAACAAAATCAAACGTGCTTTAATCACCGCACCTATAATCCAGTCGCCTGATTGGAATCTTCCATTTGAACTTATGTGCGATGCGAGTGATTATGCCGTAGGAGTTGTTTTGGGGCAAAGAAAGGAAAAGTTCCTTCATGCAATTTACTATGCTAGTAAAACCTTAGATCCTGCCCAAATCAACTATGCCACCACTGAAAAAGAACTTCTCGCCATTGTCTACGCCTTAGACAAATTCCGTTCATACCTTATAGGATCAAAAGTCATTGTTTACACTGACCATGCTGCCTTGAAATATCTGCTTTCAAAGAAAGAGGCAAAACCTCGACTTATCCGATGGATCTTACTCCTTTAAGAGTTTGATCTAGAGATCCGGGATATGAAAGGAGCAGAAAATGTAGTCGCTGACCACTACAAGAATATAGTGTATTAGCGACGGAAATTTTGCGACGGATATGTAATCCGTAGCAACAACATACTTGCGACGGAATTTACGACGGGAATTACTAGTTGCGACGGATTTGCGACGGATATTCCGTCGCAGTTCATTTTAACATATGGCGCCCAACCTTTCACATGGCGGGAAAGTATGCGACGGAATTGCGACGGAATATCCGTCGCTTAATAAGATACTGCGACGGACTTGCGACGGATAGTCCGTCGGAGAGGTGAATAATTGACTGTCAAATTTACCAAAGGTAGAAGACACGTGTTTTTTCTGCGACGGAATATCCGTCGCAATACCTTATTTTGCGACGGAATTGCGACGGAAAATCCGTCGCAAAGGTGAATAGATGACTGCCACGTGTTTTTTCCTGCGACGGATTTGCGACGGAAATTCCGTCGCAAGATCTTTTAAATGATTAACCTCGCGTCTCTTCCCCTTTCCCGAAATCATTTTTATTAAACCTAAATCCCCAAATTGACGACGGCGACGACGACGACAACGACGAAAACAACAACGACGACGGCCACCACAAAGACCACCACGACGACCCACTAAATTCTTCCCTCCTCTCTCTCAGGTCTCTTTCTCTTTCTTCTTTTATTTATGTTTTTATTTGTTTTGTTCCCTCCGGCCACCCACCGGACCACCCACCGGACCACCCCCCTCCTTTTCCCCTTCCCTTGGTCACCCTTTCCCCTTCCCCTTTCCCCTGCCCCTGTCCGGACCCCGCTGCCACCACCGGACCACCCCCTCCTTTTCCCCTTCCCTTTCCCTTTCCCCTTCCCCTTTCCCCTGCCCCTGGCCGGACCACCCTCTGCCACCCACCGGACCACCCCTCATTCTTTCCCCTCATTGATGAGTATTCAAGTTGTGAATATGTTAGTACGTTACTACCTTTTCCCAAATTTTGATTGAAGACGGATCGACCCGTCTTAAGTTTAAGACGGATTAAATCTTCCTCATAAAGGGCAAATAAAGTGTAAGTGGGTTATCTCCTCACTTATCTCCTCACTTATCTCCTCACTTAAGTTTAAGACGGATTAAATCCCCCTGCCGCCGCCCCCACCCCACTGCCACCCTCCCTCCTTTGAATTGTTGTAATTATTAATATAGATAATTATTATTACTCCCTCCGTCCCGGTCAGTTGTCGTGCTTTACTTTTGTCACAATTATTAAGGAAATGTTGTTCATATATGATAGACTTAGTACCCGTTCAAGAATTACGCATTAGGTGTAATTCTTGAATAGTCCCCGTTTTGGGACTGTCTTTGAATCTTTAATGCCATTTAGGCGGTAAATACTAATCATTTTTTTAATTGTTATTTGACGATTAAGTTTGGTTGACAGTTCCTTTAATGTTCTCTGAATACATATGGAGAGTGACAAGTCATTCAACATTGTGTATTTGGAGAACTGTAGGGAATTGCTGCCGAATTTTCGTCTCATAACACTTAATTAAATGATTAGTATTTACTAATGGTATGAAAGATTCAAAGATGGGTTTAGGTTGGAGAGATAAGGACCCCATGAACTCGAATATTACTTTTTTTTTGCAGGTGGAAGATGTTGTTGTTGTTGTTGTTGTTGTTGGTGTTGTTGTTGTTGTTGTTGTTGTTGTTGTTGTTGTTGTTGTTGTTGTTGTTGTTGTTGTTGTTGTTGTTGTTGTTGTTGTTGTTGTTGTTGTTGTTGTTGTTGTTGTTGTTGTTGTTGTTGTTGTTGGAGGTTGGAGGTTGGAGGTTGGAGGTTGGAGGTTGTTTGTTGTTTGTTGTTTGTGTAATATGATGTGTATTAGTAGTTATTGTTGTTATTGTTGCTATTAGTAAACTTTTAGTTCTTGTTATTATTGTTTTGAATATTTATTTAAGTCGATAATAATAATTATAAACGTGTATGTAGACATGAAATGAAAAGAGTACAACGGGCATGGATGTATGAAAGATTGGATTGTAATAAAAAATTAAGGCAGGAGTTTGTAATGGGCGTTAATGAATTCATTAATTATGTTAAGAATCAAGAAGATTACGGTAGATGTAAGGAAATTAGGTGCCCATGTGTAAAGTGTAGAAATCGCAAATTTTTAGTCGAACAAGAAGTACGAAAACACCTAGGGCTTTGGGGCTTTTGCGATGACTATTATGATTGGGGGTGCCATGGTGAAAATTTTCCCGTTGAGGAGAGGTCTGACAATCCCTATAGGGATATGGTGGAGGATGCGTTGCGCGACAACATTAATGAAATTATAATGGAAAATGTTGACGCCGAAGTGGTTGATGAATCTCCAAATCCTAATGTACTAGCCTTTTTCAAAATGTTGGAACATGCCAATAAACCGGTGTATGAGGGGAGGCGTATCTCTCTATTGCAGTCAGCTTCCCGGTTGGTAACTTTGAAATGTGAATACAATTTACCCCACAAATGTGTAGATGGTATCGCGTCATTTATAGGGGACATTATTCCTGAAAATCCTGTTATGACGCGTAACTTCTATGAAACCAAAAATATTCTTAAAGCTCTTCAACTGCCTTATGAAAAGATAGATGCGTGTGAAATAGGATGTATGTTGTTTTGGGATGATGATAGTCTTCTCGATAAGTGTCGAAAATGTGGTAGAGATCGATATAAAAAACAAAAGAATGCAAATGGCAAAAGGGTTGGGAAAAATATTTTAACTTATTTCCCAAGAGGACCGCGTTTGCAACGACTTTATGCCACAAAACTAATTGCGGCAGAGATGCGGTGGCATCATGAAAATCCACGTGTCAGCGGGATAATGTCTCATCCAAGTGACGGCGAGGCTTGGAAACATTTTGATCGCATTCATCCGTCTTTTGCAAGTGAGCCTCGAAATGTTCGACTTGGTCTTTGTACTGATGGTTTCGCACCTTTCGGTCAATACGGAAAGTCGTACTCCTGCTGGCCGGTAATGCTCACTCCATACAATTTACCACCCTGGCTATGTATGAAATGACAGTTTATGTTTCTATCATTACTTATACCCGGTCCGAACAGTCCCAAAAAACATCTTGACGTTTATTTACAACCGTTAATTCGCGAGTTGAAGCAGTTGTGGGAGACAGGGTTGTACACATACGACGTCTCTAGAAAGCAGAACTTTGATCTTAGAGCCGTACTATTATGGACTATCAATGACTTTCCTGCTTACGGCATGTTATCGGGTTGGTCAACTGCTGGGTGAACATGCGTGTCCATATTGTATGGAGAAGGAGACTAAGTCGTTTTGGCTTTATAAAAGTAAAAAATGGAGTTGGTTTGATTGTCATAGACAGTTTTTACAACCTGATCATGTTTTCCGCAAAGATAAAGTTAATTTTCGAAAAGGACGAGTAGAGAAAGATTTTGCTACTACGAGATTAACGGGTGAAGAAGTGTGGGATTGTGTGAAGCATTTTCCCAAAATTGTAACACCCCGGCACAAAACCTGGGGCGGGGAGAGTCGGGGAGCGGTCACTCATGATAGCTCTCCAGGCGGTGTACATGGCCCACAGATCAACACGGGTCCTTTCCAGCGCATTTTGTCCTCACTCATGCACATCCCGGGAACCTTCCCAGGAGGTCACCCATCCCAAGACTACTCTCAGTCAAGCACGCTTAACCTTTGAGTTCTTTTGCATGGATGACCAGAAAAGAAAGTGCACTTTGTTGATATGAGTAGTACTTTCAATCCTTTTAAGCACTAGTCATATAAGCCTATCAATGGACCTCTTCAAATCACGTGGGGTGTTACAATCACCCCCACTTGAAGAACGCAACGTCCTCGTTGCGCCTGGGAGCATAACCGCTAACCCAGAATCCTCCCCCGCTAGGTGGGTGACCCGGGTACTCCCGACCACAGGCTCACCACACGGTCGCAGGGTTGCTCTGATACCATTTGTAACACCCCGGCCCAAACCTTGGGTCGGGAGCGGTCACTCATGATAGCTCTCCAGGCTGTGTACATGGCCCACAGATCAACACGGGTCCTTTCCAGCGCATTTTGTCCTCACTCATGCACATCCCGGGAACCTTCCCAGGAGGTCACCCATCCTAAGACTACTCTCAGTCAAGCACGCTTAACTTTTGAGTTCTTTTGCATGGATGACCAGAAAAGAAAGTGCACTTTGTTGATATGAGTAGTACTTTCAATCCTTTAAGCACTAGTCATTTAAGCCTATCAATGGACCTCTTCAAATAACGTGGGGTGTCACAGATTAAGACCTATTAAATTGCCTAAAAGCCTGCTAGACCATCTGATCTATGATTGTAATGAACACATCATTCTTACGAACTCACAATGAATTATTTGCATGTTCTAAATCCAATTTCATCAATATGTTAATCTACATGTGTGAACCTACTTCCCTAGATTCTTTTCTTTATTGCATTGTTATCATTTTTATTCTAGCATTTAGTAATTAGTGACAAACATTTGCCTAGAGTTCTAACCATAACTATTCACAAGTATCTCCCGTCTCCCCATGATCGACCCCTTACTTCCCTAATTACATTAATTTGTTTTTAGCCTAGTCTGGGTTATTTATCTTTGATTAGGGTATGCGACAACCCTGTCAAATTTTGGCGCCGTTGCCGGGGAGCACGGTTTTGTTTATTTGTGATTAGTAGAGTTTTACCATGTCTTTTTCTTTTTTTCTTTTGTCTCGAGGAACACTTGTTCCTTGCGATTTTTCTCACCTTTTACTTGTAGTATAGTGACTCTTTTCAGGTAATAGGAATATTTTCTTTCAAAGGGATTGCTTTATTTTCTCTCAATGACTATCTATTTTGAACCTCCACAATGCGAGAATGAGCCTTTCCATGAATACCTCGACCGATTTTATAGCTATTCTAACCATATTATCTCTCTTGGGTATACCCTTGATGAGACTTATATGAGAGATGTCGTGCTTCATGGAATGCTCATTGAGTATCATAGTCTGGCTATGCAATTGAGTGGTGGAAGTTTTTATCAGAAGAGAGGAGAGGAACTTTGGATTTTCTTGGACTTTATGGCATCCCAATCTTGGGATGAAACGCACCGGCGGTTGAGAATCCAAGAGCAACTCAATGAAATCATGGCTCAAATTCAAAATGCTCAAAGGGCAAAAGGAAGAACCCACGTTTAAAAAATGTAAGCCAATCAATTTTCCTTATGCTTTTTCACCACCCCCATGTGAGTCTATTTTCTCCTATGCTTTTTCAGCCCCCCCATATAAGTCTAATTTTCCCCAATCATATGAATTAATATATGACGATGATGATGGTCCAACCTTTTCTATTGAAAGTCACTCTAGTGTCGTTCCATTTGACAATTTTGAGACCCCCATTATTGCTATTGACCATATGGTAGTCGAGACTTTAGACAAGGATGTTGTTAAGCCCATTTGTGACTCTAACGGAAAGTTGTCGATCGAGTCATCAGATTTCTTTGAAAATCCCTTCGCTAAGGATATTCCAGATTTATTTGAAAGTGATACTGGATTTTGTGAACCTAGCCTTGAAATTAAGTGGGATCAACCACCCATTTTTGATTCCCAATCCTTTGATTCACCCTACCCCCAATTAGAGTCCACTAACGATATTTTGGGAACTAATTGTTTGTTCCATGATCTTAAACATTTTACTCCATCTCTCACTGACGAGTGGAGCAGTTCAGTGGTCATCTATGACGTTTGTCATGCGCACAATGATAAGATATATCGATTCTTACCTGCAATATTTCATGCCTATATCTTGTCAATTGCTTACATATGTTTTTGTATAGCTCATGCGCAGGTATATGATGGACTTCTAAGGGCATTGACATGCTTTTTAAGGCACAAAGAATGATCTTTCATTAATAAAGAGTCTAGCAAGACATTTAAATAAAGTTTCGCGGGAGGCAACCCGTGTTTTATTATATTTTTGTTATGAAATAAATTATTTTTGTTGGACAATTGAATAATGTTAATTTTTAAATAATTCATTTGGTTTTGGTCCTAATAGCTTTGACAATAAGACAATAATTTTATCTTCTATTGTAGTAGCTTGTTCATCACAGGTACTTTGGTGCTTGGGTTGTACTTTGCCCCGTTTTCAAGCTAGCTTGGGAGAGCTGCTGCACGGTTGTATGTTTTCTTTTCTTTCTTTACCATTTTGTTGAGTCGTCCCCCATTCCTTTGTTGGTTATGTTGTCCTTCTTTGTGTTTTCTGCGCTTAAACCCGTTTCGCACATTGAGGACAATGTGTTATTGTAGCTTGGGGGAGGGATTTAGTTTGTGTCGTTGTTTATTTAGTTTAGTTGTTTATTGAATCTGAAAAATTTGAAAAATAAAAAAAAATCAAAAAATTAAAAAAAATTTAATAAAAGTTGTGTGTTTTGTCCACCCAATTGTGTTGTGCATAATGTCATTCCTCAATGCATTTCCCTTATTGTAGCTTTTTAGCCAATGTTTCACGCTTTTGACAGGATTTTGCATACATGGGGATGTCTTGTACACAGTGGTTAGGGATTGATTTTAGACTTATTAGGCTTGATCTTGACTTTGGCAAACTACATATACGGTAAGGTAGATCCTCCAGTGATCGGTACATCTACACCCGATCCCAATTAGGTGTGTAGTTTCTCCTTATGATTTGCGTCACATCAAAAACGCACAAGTATGGTTTTCATTCCATTTCTAGTGAGCATTACATTCATGATTTAAAAAGCATTTGAAGCCATTCACTTTGAATCCATTGCCTAAATTTAGCCCCTTTACACATTGTTTCACATTTCATTAGCTACATGTAAAAAATATTGCCTACCTTGTTAAGTTAGTACCTTTACCGTTTGTGTTTGGGTGCTCATTTGGGATATTATTCAAGTTATGTCAAAGTGATCTTGATTGGACAGAGTTACAGATTGCCGTACCGAAGAAAAAGAAATGAAAAAAAATGATGTTGAATATGAAAGAATGAAAAGAAAGAAAGAAGCATGTATTGAAAAGAAAAAAAAATGGTTTATGAAAAGAAGAAGAAGTTGTGACTGTTATTTCCATGATCCGAAATTCAAAAAGTTGGGAAATTCACTCTTGTGTTGCCATGAGTATAAGCCAATTTGCAATTTTCTTTTCATTTTGTTAGTATCCTTTGGGCTATTATCTTGAGTTGCTCTTTGATCTGTTGTATGCTTGCATGTTTCTTTAGGATCGGTGTCCCTTAATCGTTTTCCTTGACTAAATTAAGCCTTCATATCTCTCATTTAATTGAGCTTCTTCTCTTTGCTTCTTAACATTAATCTGTTTCAAGTCCTCGTAATTGTTCTTCGATCTTATCTTCGTTTTGATATCCTTAAACTTTCTATTTTCAATAATCGGTATGCCTTACCTTTTGATTTCCGTAATGAGTATTATATTTTACAAAATGATTTATGAATTGTTTTTGTAAGCGGTATTATTTGGGCAATAATAGTTATTATATCTTGGTGATTAGTGAGTGCCTTTTAGCATGGTTTTGAAAGTTAATGATTGAGCGTTGAACTTGTTATGTAAAAGAGCTTGGTGTTTATGAGGTTTCGTTTGGTACTTATGAGAAGAATTGTTGGTCTTAAGGCGTGTGGTAACTTAATGGATAATTTACTTTGTGGAAATTTAGTGTCCATGTCAATGGTGTATACATGGTAATGTATGTGAGTTGATGTTATAAGGTTGTATGGTATAACATGGTTAATTTGAGGACATAGTTGTGTTTATGTTGGTGGATATAAGTTAGTGATAATGAGGTGAAGTTGATTTGATTATGTATTATCTTAATGGAGAGTGTGTAATATTCTTGAAGTCTTTTAGGATGATGTGGACAAGAATGAATCTTAAGAGAAAGTTTGTGTCTCATTATACCTTTGTGGTACTCAGGGAAATGATTGGAAAATTATGATTTATGGAATCTCAAATTTGGAATTATAATTGGGAGTACATTATTGCAATTAGGTGTTTTATGTATTTAATGATTGGGTTGTTTGAGGATGAGCTTCTAAAATATTAATTGGTGGTATTTCGATTAGCGATATTTGTGGATGCATTGTTATATAATGGATAATGATGGAGGCTAACCATTTATGGTGTTTGGTTATGAAGTAGCTTATGAGGATACTGAAATCTGATGAATTGAGGAAGCTAGATATTCGTTTGAATAGCTAAATGTGCTTATGGAAATAGATTAAGCTATGAATTTTGTGGAATGTCAATGATCATGGTCGTGTTGTATTAAGATGTAGAAAGGTATAAAGTTAATTGTGGTTTAAAATGGAATGAGATTGAGTGCAAATTTGGTTAGATTGCAGTGATATGAACCTATTGGGATTTGGCGAGTTGTGGATTATGTAAATAATGTCCTAATTAAGGAATAGGAGTTTGCCTTAATCAGGAAGCTTTTAGTGATCAGAGTGCGCAGCGATTGATGTTGTTATGGTTTAAAAGTTTTCTTGTAGCCGGTTGTTGCCCTTTTATATGGCTTTCTTTTATAAAATTCAAGTTTCGAGGACGAAACTTCTTTTTAGGGGGTAGGATTGTAACACCCCGTGTTTTCTAACAATTTTATTCGGAAATTTATTTATTAAAATAATTATTTTGCGAGTTTAATTATTTAATGCGTATTTAACGCTTGCGATCTCTATTTTGTTATTTTCCGTTTTTACCTAAATTGGATGGGTTAAAATGTCCGCGTACGATTTTACTATTTTAATTTAATAGCTACTTCTCCTATATAAACTCTTTGAGCGTTTTAATTATTCTAAACCTAATTTGTAATTGGATTATCCATCTTGTGAGCTAATGGGTCAAAAGCCCACTTAAACGCTCTTATAAATAGAAAAGATTAACCTAGTAGCTAGGTTGCTCATTCAATTCTTTCGTGCGTTTCATCTTTGCGCCGTGAGCTTCCCTTCTTCCTCTCTTTTCATTCTTCTCCCATTAATTCTATTGTTATGCAACTTTCTTCATCCAAATCAAATATAAATTATATATTTACAATCTTGGCTCTTACCTCTACAATATATTTTATTCATAATATTTTTAAGGGACTTGATTGTATGGAGTTTAGACCTACCTTTAGGGTTTATATATTTGATGGGTAAATAAGAAGAATAAGAAGAAGATGTCTTTCTTTTGGGCCGTTTTTGGAGGAGGATTCTTGTAGGACTTTATTAATGGCGTCTTTATGAAGATGAAGATTATTTTGTGGTCATTATTGCGTAATAAAGGTAACTAGGTGTTTTCCTTTAATTATGTTTATAGAAAGTGAATTATTAACATGATATAATGATTGATTGTATGATTAATTGTTTGTGTGGTTATTTATGCTTATGATTCACATGTTTAATTGCATTTAATATTTATGTTGTTATTCTATTTTCAATTATTTATTTGGTGCGCGATCTAGGGTTCAAATCGCGAACCCTAGCGTCGTTGGTGGTGGCGCGGCCGTGAGGTTGCCGTGGCCTAGGGTTTCGGCCTCCTCCTTGTGGGAGAGGCTAGGGTTTGCTTATGTTGAGAAATTAGGGTTTGGTTTACATCATCGAGGTTATGGCTGAAGTTGCTATAACTTTGCATGTAAGTTACCCTAATTATACCTTTTTGAGTTATAACTTTGAAAGTGGCGTTATGGTGCGGTGAACTATAACAAGACTCGTTGTGGTGACATGGCGGTTTGTACCGTGGAGTCGACCCCTCGGTGATGGTGTTATAGAGGACTAACCCGTGACGGAAGAGAGTTATAGTTGATGATACTATAACCTCGCACGTATAAAGTTATAGCTTGAAGTGCTATAACTTCACTAAAGTTAAGTGAAAGTTATAGCTGAAGGTACTATAACTTTGATGAAGTTAAGTGAAGGTTATGGTTGATGATACTATACCCTGATAAGCTTAACCAAAGTTATAGGTGGTGTACTTTAACTTTGCTGAAGTTAAGCGAAGGTTATAGTTGATGATACTATAACCTGACACGCTTAACTAAGGTTATAGTTGAGTTGCAATAACTTCACTAAAGTTGAGTGAAGGTTATAGCTGAAGTTGCTATAACTTCACTAAAGCTGAGTGAAGGTTATAGCTGAAGTTACTATAACTTCACTAAAGCTGAGTGAAGGTTATAGCTGAAGTTACTATAACTTCACTAAGGTTATGTGAAGGTTATAGTTTGTGGTATTATAACATTGGATGTTATATGCTTTTGTGTATGGTATTATGGTAACTCGAACTATAACATGACCTTCGAGGTGTAATGTTATAGGATGAGATACTATAACCTTGGTCATCTGTGCTTGTTTTGTGTAGTGTTATAGTCAGTTGGATTATAACGCTATGTTTGCATATCGTATTGGTTATTCTTATTCCTATATGGTTGGACAGTCGGTTATACTGTTCTTGAGTTTAGTCGTGACGTTGCTCACGCATTGTTGGACAGTCAGTTATACTGTTCCTGAGTTGAGTCGTGACGTTGTTCACGCAGTGGTTAGTACAGTCAGTTATACTGTGCATTTGTTTGTCACTGGTTGAATAGATGACGATAGTATCAATTAGATACTATCGGAATGAACTAACGCTACCCTTCGGGGATTCGGTTTTATGGTCTATGTTCGGGGGCGTATCAGAGGCAGTTCGTTATACGCTCTGGTCCCCGAGTGTCGTTCGATGTACAGTTTATGCATCGAGGGTATGGCCAGGTCTTAGACATATAGGCAGTGGTTATACGATATACATAGTACCGTGGATGCAGTTCGTTATACGGTCCACAGTGGATATAGTTCGTTATACGGTCCACACCGATGGAGGCAGTTCGTTATACGCTCCATTAGCTAGAGGCAGTTCGTTAATCGCTCTAGTGGTTTGTAACAACCCGAAAAATACCAATTTTTCTAGTAAAAATATTTACTAACACTTTTCAGTAGAACTTAAGTTTTTAAAATAGAAATTTTTGTTCCGAGTCTTATTTTGAAATTCCGCGTTCGTATTTGGAATTTCTGAGAGATTTCATGAAAAGACCGTTTTTAGTCATTTTTGACTTTCTTGACTTTTTAAGTCGTCTTTGACTTTTCCTTGACTTTTAAAAGTCGTCATTTAATTTTTCTTGACTTTTAAGTCGTTATAAACTTTTCTTGACTTTTAAGTCATTTTTGATTTTTCTCGACTTTTCAGTCAACTTTGACTTCCGTTGACTTTTCCCGACTCGTCTCATAAGTATGAAGACCGAAATTTTATTTAAAAAAATAATATTTTTGATTTATTTGTATTTAGATTTATTAAGATTTATCATAATTTAATATAATTATTTTGAAATTATTCGGAATTTAAAGAATAACTTTTACGGTTTTAACCGAACGTCATTTAACTATTCCCGACTCATCGGAAATCCCGTAACAAATTCAAAACTCGACTTTGGCATGAGTCACACGCGCGTGTCATCGTTTTCCACTCACAATTAGATATTTTATTTATTTTGATTAAACTAATCAAAATATCTAGATATTTATTAACTTTATCGATCTGTTAACGAAAATTACGCAAAACGCTCGAAATCAGACCCGACAAGCTCAACATCACACGGCTCCTTGGTCCTCTCTTAGACCTTGATATTTCATTATTTTTCATTACAATATCATAATATCTTGATATTTAGTTTAATTAACTTTATCGTTAATTATATTTAATCGATTACCGTAAAATAATTATTAAACGCGAGTCAATTACGTAACAACAATTTCAAAACCCGACAACCTTTGTGCCGATAATTACACGGCACCACACCCATATTAATCATTAACAACTTTTCACTTTACAACAGATCAAAATAAGATCAAAATATCGCTTTCTTTAATCGTTCTTCGTGTTCTTCGTCGTTCATCATTTGTTCTTCATTGTTCTTGAGCAAAACCTTCATAAAATCTTCATTTCTTAATTAAATCCTTCCTATCTTATATTTCTAGACTCTCCTCTTCGCTCCTCATCTTCACGTACGGTTTAATTTAAATTCCGTCAAGATCGTTTTCAACACTTTAATTATGGAAATTTATATTTTAAGTTCTAATAATGTTTTTCTTGTCTTTTCTTATAGGGGAAGATTTTGAAGACGAGTTTGGAGACTCGTATGTTTTGGGTGAAGATTAGTAGGAGGGTTTCTTAATTATATACTTCTTATTATTATTTTGGTGCTAAGTGGTTTGCTAGCTAAGGTAACAATTCCGTTTTACTCGACGAAATAATGTCACATAGCCTTTAGTTTTTGGTTCATGTTATGGTTATTTATGATTTTTGGTAGTAACATAGCTTTAGCTTTGTTTCTTTAGTATTTGGTTCATCCTTTTATTTTGGTTCATATTATTATGATTTAGGGATTTTTGGTAGTAACATGATAAGTAGTGGTTTTTAGCATGTTGTATGAATTTATAATATGTTTGGTGTTCTTGATGAACATTTTATGATTTTTCATAAGTTATGATTTTTATGTTGTGTAGGAAATTTATAATATGTTTAGTGTTCTTAATGAATTTTGATGACTTTTCATAAGTTATGATTTTTTATGTTGTGTAGGAAATTTTAATATGTTTAGTGTTCTTGAGGAATTTGGATGAATTATTTTTAATCATGATTTTTGTATGATGGTTGTTAAAAATGGTAGTTTGATAATTAAAACATGTTGGAATTAATTTGGGGTTGTTTGTGGTGTGAACCGTGGAGGGGGGTGCTGAACCGGACCAAACCAGCCGGTCCAGGCCGGTCCAGACCGGTCTGGGTTGGTCCATGGTGGGTCCGGGTTTTGGTCTTTGGGTTGTGTCGATGTTTGATTGTTATGTGGTTGTTTTGACGGGTTTTAATTAAGGTAAGCATGCGGGAAATAATTAAGAAACGGTTTTTGTAAAAAGTATAAAATCTGCCAAAACAGCCCATTTAGGGCACCGTGGGCCCATCCAGGCCCATGTGGGGTCCGGCCCAACTCAGCCCGTGGGTCACACTTTGGGACTTGTGACGGTTTTTGAGTTATCGTCATTTTTATCGCGTTTTGTAATAATTAGCAAGCGAGAAATATTAATAAGTAAAATATTTAATTAAAAAGGTTTTTCATTAAATTATTATTTCTCACATGTTAGAAATTATAGACGAGATCGTAGTTTAAATTTATATGCTTTAGTAAAGCGGGTTTGGTATTTGTATGAGTAACAATTTCACAGTTGGAATTAATTAAAATACATGTAATGAATATGTTGACTTTTATGTCTTAGTCTATGTGGTAAAGACTCTGTTTCTAGCCGGTTTGATCCAACGGGTTTGGTCAAACTAAGATCTAGTCAGCCCCGATTTGACTGATGACCCGTCGCGGGAATCGGGTCGGGGATTTGTCTTCAAGTATGGTTGTATTTAATTATTGAATTAGCCTTAGTAGATATGAGGCGATATGATATTTGAATATGATTTATTTGCAAATAGTCACATGATAGGATGTTGTCCCGTGACTGTTTAATTATATGGTTGGTGTCGTGTTGACTAAGTACCCATAGAGAATTATGAGTATATGGCGTCTTGACCATGCTAATTCTAAATGAGTAGCTTGGACCACGACATTGATAGGCTATACTATCTTAAACGAGCATACGGAGTTTGTCGCTTGATAGCTTTTGTGTCTCGGCTTGGTGGGTTTATATCCAAGTCGGGGCATGGCTGCCTTATCCGTTTTGGGACTGGAGCCAGCTTAAGTACTAGCCATCTCTGCTTAGGGGGTCGCCTAGTAGAGTTTCTCATATACGGTTATGTCATGGGACGGGGAATGGAATAGCTGTTGTCGCTAGGTCTGATGAGTCTAGGACTAGGATGTTTTCCTACCTTGTGGTATAGCCTCGAGTTTACAGAAGTCGAACTATTGACGTATAAAGAAACGTATGCTGTTTGTAGAAGTAGAAGTATTAGTGTATGTTGTAGTTTCTAGGAGTTTTAGAAGGTGAGATGCAAGCCGGCTAAGATTGATAGAGTTTGGATTATCGATTGTTAAACTGATTAATGATTAAGATGTTGATTAGGTTTGAGGGTATCAGGGCCAGTTACATGGTAACCGCTGTTGAGCCAGCTACCCGGCTTCCCTACCTAGGGTATATTTTCATTATCGGATTCACTGATAGCTTTCAATGATAGGTTATATGTAGTTATTTGTTCATAAATGAAAGCATATCCTATATGTTAAGTTTTGTATTTCCATATACATTGCTTTTATGTATATGTTTAATTAAAACTCGAAATTTCGTGGCTGGGAGAATCGGACGTTACTCCCATGACTGTGGCTCCGGTTGTTTTTAGTTATGCGGCTCGAAAGGTGGGAACTGCCCAAATTCGGACCCCGGTGGTTACCTGACGAGCTAGCGAGCGAAGTATTACCTTGGACCTATATTTGGTTCTTAGTTTGTATATTATTATATACTCTTTTTATTTCGTATTTATACGGGAGATATGTCTCCCGTCTTGTATATTTCTTTTGTAGAATATTATTTCCGTTTTGTAATGACCTTTTTATTTTATGACACCTTCGTTATGTAGTATCATATTTCTTTTATGTATTTAAATTATTTTTTTTCTTTCCGCAAATTTGAGGGTGTCACAGGTTAGAGGCAGTTCGTTAATCGCTCTAACGGCGTTCATTCTATTCGCTATGTCTTGTTGATTGAATTGGTGACTTTATTGCTATGGATCATGTGTCACTTTTGGGTCGAGTTAGTGTTCATGGTCTAGGGGTTTGTCTAGTTGCATTCATTTGGTAATGATGATGTCATAGTAAGTTCTGTTGCACGTCATATTGTATAAATTGCTTCACATGTCTGTTATGTTTACTTTCAGTTGTTATAGACTGTTATTAATTCAGCCTGTTGTAAACATGACTGGGAGAACATCTAGTTACTCCCGACTGATTGTCGACCCCCATTCTCAGGTTGAATGTGTTGCTGCTTGTCTGGATGTTGTGCTGGAGAGACTTGTGGCAAGAAGAATAATTTATTTAGGAATTTAGTTAAGTTAAGGATTATTAATAATGTATTAGTTTAGTTTTGGATTTGAGTATCGATCCGGATTGATCAGGTGTTTTCGCCACCTTGACCCTATTCATCTTTGTACTCTGATGGATTATTTATTATTAAGTTATTTCCTTTGTTTTAAAAATCCGGGTTGTTACAGTTGGTATCAGAGCGAACACGCTCCCAACTCTCGCTTAGTAAATGACTAAATTAAATTGGATTAGTTAAATTGAGTGAGAGTAAATGGGTAGAAACCAATAAGGACCTTTTATGTACTTTGATGCGTGATATTATTTTACTTGCATATGTAACTGTATGATTAAGAAATGTGTAGAGTGTGTGTTAACATGTTATGGTTATGTTTCACTAACTTTCGTATTTGGTCTTATTTATATATTTGATTAATTTGTTATAGGGTAATATGAGATAAGACTAGGATATAGTTCTTTACTTAAGAGTTATGTCATAGAGTTAGTTCATTAGAACCACTTGTTTAAGGATCTGTAGTCATCATCTTCTAATGGTTGGAGATACTGTATTGGAAGTGCTTATCATGATCGTGATTCTTAAGGGAAATTTGAGGTTTTATCTTATTCCTTATTTGATGGTTTAACTTAGGAGTTTCTCATGGTTAATGATGTGAAGGATATAAGTTATTATTGATGTTCAAGGTGCATAGTATGGCTGTATCGAATTGTAGAATGGAACTTAAAGTTTGGGTTTTTTCCTATCATGTCGTGGATTTATAATCTTTGAGGAACTAGATTCTTGTGATTTATAGTGAACTCCTTTGAGGTTTGAGTTGGTAAGGAAGATCTTGGAGTTTTTTTATGACCTTTGTTAAAGGTAATCATTTTATTGGAAGTCCTTTTGCCTTCACCTTGTTCGATGAAGGTAGGTTGGTAATGACGGAGTATTATGGAATGTCTATCGTTAATTTTGAGGATCTAGTTAGTGAGTATATAAGCATTTTATGTGAAAGCAAACCCTTTCGTATTCATTTTGGATTTCATTGAATATTTTACTTGAGGAATTAGTTTGAACGATTTATATCGGGATTGTAGGAATATGTTTAATTTTATACTGGTAGTTAATGATCTTGAGGATATTGTTGTGGAACTTCATAGTTGAAGCTTAGGTGACTTACCTAGAGGAGTCACAAGGTTTTGAGTAATTAAGCGATGCAATAGAACTAGAGTACTTTTCTCATATGAAGTTGCGCAGTTAAGGAGTTGCTTTATGCCTTTTCTATTCTCCAATTTGTTTATCTATTTATATTATATAACTGATTTGGTGTTGGGTTATTATTTGTGAGTTGTCATTAGCTAATGATGTTTTATTTTGGAAAAAGGAGGTAAATATTTCTTATGTTGATAATTATTAGAATTTGGGATTATATATGAGTTCATTTGAATTCTTTGAATTGGGAATTTGTCTGAAGCGCATGAGTATAGTCAATGCAAAATCATGGATTTGGAGCTATCTTTTGGGAATGATTATTGGGAGTACTCCGAAGTGTGAGGGATAAGTTAGTTCTTCTATAGTTAAGTGATAAGTTGTGCAAGTTATTTGGATTGGAGATTCCAGTAGTAAAATGAAGTGTCCCTTGGGTTGGTTAGCTCGTTATTTGAAAGGCTGGAGAAATTGAGTTTTGAGATTATTAATGTGTTGGAGGAACATGGTGATTAGACTAGTGAATTATTAATGGAATAGATAAATAATGATTTGAGGAATAGGAGCAAGATGTAAGTGTTATGATTGTTACGCGAATTGGTGGACTTAGATGCATTAAAATTAGAATGTGGGATAAATTTATTATTTGGAATTTTCGCGTATTAGTTGTCGAGGATAATGGTATATTGAAAGTTATCTTGGAGTATATAAAAGCAATTTGAGGATTTTAGTACTATACTCGTTTGGAGGATCATTTGAAGAGCCAAAAGCTTGTTATCAAAGGATTTGTTAGATGACCTTGCCTTTAAGGAATTCTTAGGTGGTTATGAGCAAAATGTTTTAAAGGTTGATTAGCGCTCTTATTTAGAATGTGATGTAATGAGGAATAATATCGAATTTATGAGGACATAGGTTGTACAATGTTTTTCATGGAAGTCTTTTTAGATTTTGATATTTTGGAAGATAATAGGGTTTCGTCAATATCAAGAAGAGGTTAAAAGAGTATGGATGTGAGAAATGTAAGATTTTAGTTTTTGCAATTTTCTTTTCATTTTGTTAGTATCCTTTGGGCTATTATCTTGAGTTGCTCTTTGATCTGTTGTATGCTTGCATGTTTCTTTAGGATCGGTGTCCCTTAATCGTTTTCCTTGACTAAATTAAGCCTTCATATCTCTCATTTAATTGAGCTTCTTCTCTTTGCTTCTTAACATTAATCTGTTTCAAGTCCTCGTAATTGTTCTTCGATCTTATCTTCGTTTTGATATCCTTAAACTTTCTATTTTCAATAATCGGTATGCCTTACCTTTTGATTTCCGTAATGAGTATTATATTTTACAAAATGATTTATGAATTGTTTTTGTAAGCGGTATTATTTGGGCAATAATAGTTATTATATCTTGGTGATTAGTGAGTGCCTTTTAGCATGGTTTTGAAAGTTAATGATTGAGCGTTGAACTTGTTATGTAAAAGAGCTTGGTGTTTATGAGGTTTCGTTTGGTACTTATGAGAAGAATTGTTGGTCTTAAGGCGTGTGGTAACTTAATGGATAATTTACTTTGTGGAAATTTAGTGTCCATGTCAATGGTGTATACATGGTAATGTATGTGAGTTGATGTTATAAGGTTGTATGGTATAACATGGTTAATTTGAGGATATAGTTGTGTTTATGTTGGTGGATATAAGTTAGTGATAATGAGGTGAAGTTGATTTGATTATGTATTATCTTAATGGAGAGTGTGTATATTCTTGAAGTCTTTTAGGATGATGTGGACAAGAATGAATCTTAAGAGAAAGTTTGTGTCTCATTATACCTTTGTGGTACTCAGGGAAATGATTGGAAAATTATGATTTATGGAATCTCAAATTTGGAATTATAATTGGGAGTACATTATTGCAATTAGGTGTTTTATGTATTTAATGATTGGGTTGTTTGAGGATGAGCTTCTAAAATATTAATTGGTGGTATTTCGATTAGCGATATTTGTGGATGCATTGTTATATAATGGATAATGATGGAGGCTAACCATTTATGGTGTTTGGTTATGAAGTAGCTTATGAGGATACTGAAATCTGATGAATTGAGGAAGCTAGATATTCGTTTGAATAGCTAAATGTGCTTATGGAAATAGATTAAGCTATGAATTTTGTGGAATGTCAATGATCATGGTCGTGTTGTATTAAGATGTAGAAAGGTATAAAGTTAATTGTGGTTTAAAATGGAATGAGATTGAGTGCAAATTTGGTTAGATTGCAGTGATATGAACCTATTGGGATTTGGCGAGTTGTGGATTATGTAAATAATGTCCTAATTAAGGAATAGGAGTTTGCCTTAATCAGGAAGCTTTTAGTGATCAGAGTGCGCAGCGATTGATGTTGTTATGGTTTAAAAGTTTTCTTGTAGCCGGTTGTTGCCCTTTTATATGGCTTTCTTTTATAAAATTCAAGTTTCGAGGACGAAACTTCTTTTTAGGGGGTAGGATTGTAACACCCCGTGTTTTCTAACAATTTTATTCGGAAATTTATTTATTAAAATAATTATTTTGCGAGTTTAATTATTTAATGCGTATTTAACGCTTGCGATCTCTATTTTGTTATTTTCCGTTTTTTCCTAAATTGGATGGGTTAAAATGTCCGCGTACGATTTTACTATTTTAATTTAATAGCTACTTCTCCTATATAAACTCTTTGAGCGTTTTAATTATTCTAAACCTAATTTGTAATTGGATTATCCATCTTGTGAGCTAATGGGTCAAAAGCCCACTGAAATTCTCTTATAAATATAAAAGAAACCCTAAGCTAGCAACTAGGTTGCTCAATATTTCCTTCTGCCCTTTTCCGCCTTGAGCTCCCCTTCTTCCTCTCTTTTCATTCTTCCCCCTTTAATTCCATTGTCATGCAACTTTCTTCATCCAAATCAAATATAAATTATATATTTACAATCCTGACTCTTACTTCTACAATATATTCTATTCATAATATTTTTAAGGGACTCGATTGCATGAAGTTTAGACCTACCTTTAGGGTTTATATATTTTATGGCTAAATAAGAAGAATAAAAAGAAGATGTCTTTCTTTGGGTGTTTTGGAGGAGGATTCGTGTAGGACTTTATTAATGGAGTTTTTATGAAGATTATTTTGCGGTCATTATTGCGTAATAAAGGTAACTAGGTATTTTCCTTTAATTGTGTTTACAGAAAGTGAATTATTAACATGATATAATGATTGATTGTATGATTAATTGTTTGTGTGGTTATTTATGCTTATGATTCACATGTTTATTAATTGCATTTAATATTTATGTTGTTATTCTATATTCAATTATTTATTTGGTGCGCGAACTAGGGTTCAACTCGCGAACCCTAGCGTTGTTGGTGGTGGCGCGGCCGTGAGGTTGTCGTGACCTAGGGTTTCGGCCTCCTCCTTGTGGGAGAGGCTAGGGTTTGCTTATGTTGAGAAATTAGGGTTTTGGTTTACATCATTAAGGTTATAGCTGAAGTTACTATAACTTTGCATGTAAGCTACCCTAGTTATACCTATTTGAGTTATAACTTTGAAAGTGACGTTATGGTGCGGTGTACTATAACAAGACTCGTTGTGGTGACATGGCGGTTTGTACCGTGGAGTCGACCCCTCGGTGAATTTGTTATAGAGGACTAACCCGTGATGGAAGAGAGTTATAGTTGATGATACTATAACCTCGCACGTATAAAGTAATAGCTTGAAGTTGCTATAACTTCACTAAAGTTGAGTGAAGGTTATAGCTGAAGGTACTATAACTTTGCTGAAGTTAAGTGAGGGTTATAGTTGATGATACTATAACCTGACAAGCTTAACTAAAGCTATAGGTGGTGTACTATAACTCTGGTGGAGTTAAGCGAAGGTTATAGTTGATGATACTATAACCTGACAAGCTTAACCAAGGTTATAGTTGAGGTGCTATAACTTCACTAAAGTTGAGTGAAAGTTATAGTTGAAGTTACTATAACTTCACTAAAGTTGAGTGGAGGTTATAGCTGAAGTTACTATAACTTCACTAAGGTTAAGTGAAGGTTATAGTTTGTGGTATTATAACATTGGATGTTATATGCTTTCGTGTCTGGTGTTATGGTAACTCAAACTATAACATGTTCTTTGAGGTGTAATGTTATAGGTCAAGATACCATAACCTTGGTCATATGTGCTTGTTTATGTGTAGTGTTATAATCAGTTGGACTATAACGCTATGTTTGCATATCGTCTTGGTTATTCTTATTCCTGTATTGTTGGACAGTCGGCCATACTGTTCTGGAGTTGAGTCGTGACGTTGTTCACGCATTGTTGGACAGTCAGTTATACTGTTCCTGTGTTGAGTCGTGACGTTGTTCACGCATTGGTTTGTATAGTCAGTTATATTGTGCATTTGTTTGTTGCTGGTTGAATAGATGATGGTAGTATCAGTTATATACTATTCGGAATGAACAAACGCTACCCTTCGGGGGTTTATTTTGGTCTATGTTCGAGGGGGTATCAGAGGCAGTGGTTATACGCTCTGGTCCTCGAGTGTCGTTCGATGTACAGTTAATGCATCGAGAGTCTGGCCAGGTCTTAGACATATAGGCAGTGGTTATACGCTATACATAGTACCGATGGAGGCAGTGGTTATACGCTCCGTCAGCTAGAGGCAGTGGTTATACGCTCTGGCAAGTTAGAGGCAGTGGTTATACGCTCTAACGGGCGTTCACTCTATTCGCTATGCTTTCATGCTAGCATTGTGCCTTACGTTGCTGTGGATCGTGTGCTACTTTGGGTCTTGAATGTATTCATGGTCTAGTGGTTGCATATGGTTTAGGTCTGCAGGATTGCATTCATGTAGGTTTCGTTCAGTCTTGGTAAGTTCGAATGTATGTCATATTGTATAGATTGCTTCACATGTCATTTATGATTACTGTCTGTTATTATAGATTGTTATTAATTCAGCTTGTTGTAAACTTGACTGGGAGAGCACCTAGTTACTCCCGACTGATTGCCGACCTCCATACTCAGGTTGAAGTGATTGCTGCTTGTGTCTGGATGCTTGGGCTGAAGAGACTCGTGGCGAGACAAATAAATTGTTTAGAAGTTAATCTAGTTTACGAATATTAATAATGTATTAGTTTAGTTTTGGATTTGAGTATCGATCCGGATTGGTCAGGTGTTTCCGCCACCTTGACCCTATTCATCTTTGTACTCTGATGGATTATTTATTATTAAGTTATTTCTTTTGTTTTAAAAATCCGGGTTGTTACAAAAGACCTACTTTACTCATTAAACCTCACTTCTCTCATTAACTTCCCTCTTAAATCATTTCATCTTCCAACCATACCTCTTCCCTCACTCAATCTCTATCAATATTTCTATCAAATCTGCAATTACATACTCTACATTGTGTGATTTACTACAAGTAAGCATGTCTGGAAAAGCAGACACCTCGTCAAAGACTTCGTCGGATAAAAGTAAGTGATAATTCACTCAAAATTCAATTTTTCTTGTGTTAAATTTATATATTAGTGGCGTTAATCCTAAATTTTGATCTGGCATTTACCCTAAATATGTTTTGTTTTATATTTAATCCATTATCAATTTGAAATTGATTTTAGGGTTTGTCTTTAAATAATGTTTTTGATTATTTGAAATATGCTATTGTGATTTTAATGATTTCCTAAATGTAATTAGGTCAGCTGTGCATGTTAATATTTTGGTCCAACTGAACTTAAATCACTAATATGTGTTTGTAGGGCCATCTCACTTTGAAGTGATGACCAATATGTGTATTTGCCATTTTGGAGAATTTGTTGGGAGGAAGAATTTATTAGATTATGAAGGTGGTGGTGTTGAATTAAGATGTGGTGTATGGCATACTAGGTTGAATATGGAGTACTTTAGGAGTATGTGTGAGAAGTTGTATGGATATTGCAATGCTTTAGATATTTGATATTTTAGGAATAGTAGGCACAATCTAGAAAATAGGCAAAGTATTAGCAGTCAGGAGGATATAACTCTTTGGTTGAAGATAAACGATGATTCAAATTTTGCTGACATTTACATTACCCCAAAACCCATTTTTGGTGCTGTTATTGCTCCCCCATCCTCACTTTATTCTTCACCAAGGACTAAAAGAGCTAGTCTTAGCCCAACTGAGATAAAGCCCATATCTTCAGACCAAAAAACCATGATACCTGACATTGGGAGCACTTCTGGGACCACTATAGAGGCCACCACTACAGCCTTTATTCCACCCATACAAATAAATGCAGACCATTCACCCAGTATTAGAAGAAGTCCTAGAAATCATACTGGCAGCCAAGTGTTTAAAGGTGCTTCTCCCTCACAAATTAAAGCAGTATATCCAAATCTTCCAATAGATCTTGAGGGAAGACCTAGTAAACTTGTTCCTAAGAGAAAGTTGTTTGTTGAAGAGTTAGCTGAAGCTGAGACTGATAAAGGCAAGGATAGGGCTGTTGTATCAGAGGCTGTGTTAGGTAAAGGGAAGGGCAATGCTTCTGTGTTAGAGTGTGTGACTGTTAGGGAGAAGGTTGTTAAGGAAAAGACAGTTACTAGTAAGGATAAGGGTGTTAAAGGTAAAGGGAAGGGCAAGGCAGTTGTGTTAGAGTGTGTGACTGATAGGGATAAGGGTACGTCATTGGATAGTGAAAAAAAGGATAGGGAAGAGGTTCAAGTCTATTGCTTCAAAAAACAAAGGAAAAAGTAAGGTGAAAGAAGATAAGAGGCAGAGATCTGGTAAAAGAAGGGTGACAAGAAAGGTAGTAGTTGATAAATCATCAGATTTTGGCTTCACTGACTCAGAGGGGAGTGACACTGATCTTAGTGATGATGGTGTCTCAGATCCAGATGATGATGGTGACTTGTATTTCGACAAGGCTAATGAAGGGCCTGAGATATTAGAGGGTGTTGAGAAGAGTTTGGATGTTAGGGATGTTGATGACTTAGATGTTTCAATTGGTGAAGAGTATGATGGGGACTCAGATGAGCTTAGGAGTTTACATGGTTCAGATGATGAAGTAGACTGTAATCAATTTTTCAATGCAGAAACAGATTTCACTCAACCAATTGTTCTCAAATTGGGTTTGACATTTCCAAGTAACAGGGTATTTTGAAAAGCTCTTATTTATCATTCTGTTAAAAATGGTTTTGATTTTTGGTATTCTCATAATAATTCAAAGAGAGTGATCGTCTACTGTGTCCAAAGATGTGATTGTGAGTGGAATTCAAAAAGATCTAAGCTTGGCGAGAGTAAATGTGAAGGTGGATGGAAGTGTGACTCTAAGGTTCAAGCAACTAAGTTAGATATGACTGATAATTTTCAAATTAAGACCTTAAGTCTGGATCACACTTGTAGGTTGTCAACACATAATAGAAAGGTTAGTTCTGAATATTTGGCAGAAAAATACATTGAGTTTTGGAGAACTAACATCGATTGGAAATTGAAAAATTTCCAGAACCATGTTCTAAAGGATTTGGGAGTTGAGGTTAGATATGATAAGTGTTGGTTGGCAAGGTCTAGGGTAACATTGATCATCTATGGAAATAGTAAAGATCAATATGCCAAAGTATGGGACTACGCCAATGTTATAAAGAAGTATAACCCAGGTAGCACAACCGTTGTTCAGTGTGATGGAATTGAAAGGCCTCCAGTAGTTTTTAAGAGGATGTATGTCTGTCTTCAAGCTTGTAAGGAGGGGTTTAGCAAAGGGTGTAGGCCTTTGGTGGGAGTTGATGGATGTCATTTAAAGGGAGTATACCCTGGAATGTGCCTTGTTGCAGTGAGTTAAGATGGGAACCATAATATCTACCCTATAGCATGGGCAGTTGTGGAGGTAGAGAACAGAGAATCTTGGGCCTGGTTTCTAGAGTTGTTGGCATATGACTTAGTGAAGCCAGAAGGGGAAGCAAGATCAACAATTGAGGTTTGAGAATAAAGTTCATGCCTTTTTTATTTATTACTTTAATCACCCTTTTTTTTTTCTATGTTTTTGTATCTAATATATCTATGTTAATAAATGTAGGTCGAGTTTAAATCACATATGGAGGGAATAAAGTTCTTATCCCAACATGCATTTAATTGGTTGAACAACATTCCCCCTAGTACATGGTCTAGACATGCCTTTTCAACTCAAAGTAAGTCAAATATGCTCCTTAACAACTTATGTGAGACATTTAATTATGTCTTGAAAGAAGTTAGAGACAAGCCTATCATCACCCACATGGAGTGGATGAAGAAACTTTCAAAAAAGGGAGGCAGTTTCAAAAAAACAAATGTAAGATCATGCCCTATGCTCAAAAGTACATTAAAAAAGTTGTGGGAGAAGCTAGGTTCTGTTTGGTTGAACGAGCAACAACAGATAGAGTTGTTTGAGGTGGAAAATAGAGGAGATAGTCAGTCTGTTAATTTACAAAAGAGATCATGCACTTGTTTTCATTGGGACCTCACTTGACTTCCTTGTATTCACGATGTTGCATCCATACTGAAACAAAGATTAGATGTTGAATCTTTTGTGGAAGAAGCCTACTCTAAGGCTAAATTTGTGGCTGCATATGAACCTATTGTTGGACCTATGCCCTGGGTATAAACAATGGCAGAAAAGTGGCTTACCTGAGCCTCTACCACCAGTAGAGAGAAGGATCCCTTGCAGGCCTTCAAGTAAGAAGATGAGGAAAGAGGTTGGTGAAACAAGTAAAGTGAAGAGGCAAAAGAGATCCAATAAGTGCAGTAACTGTAGTGGATTATGACACTACAAAAGAACCTGCAAGAATCTACAGCTCAGCCAGAAGCTCCCAAAAGTGCTGGTGGCAGGCCATTGGTGAATACACCATGGGCAAAGGAAAGAAGAGAGAATGTTCAAAAAAGGCAGGCTCTAAAGGAGGCATACATGGCTGCTCATCCATCACAATTTGTTTCTCAAACTTCTCAGCCAGCCACACAAAGAAGCACAGTGGAAGATCTAGGCTAGGGAAATGAATTTAAAGTTTTTAATTGAACAATTGTGTTTCTGTTTGCTTTATGTAGTTGAACTTAAAAATTGTAAGGATGGGAAATCAGTATAGCTTGATGTTTGACAGGCATAGTTTTGGACAAGGATTAGCTATGTTATTTTGGACAAGTATTTGCAACGCAATGTAACTGAATTTTCCTTTGATTTGTCTTGATTATATTAATAGCCAATTTTCATTGCAAAATCATTTGCCAAAAGTCTACTTCATTACAAACTGTTGAAACATATATAATGAAAAGTCTACATCATCACTACATAATGAAACATTTTTGCCAAAAGTCTACACCATCAATACATAATGAGACATTTTTTCCTTTGTCAATTGCATTGTAACCTACATACATTTGAGTACAAGCTTTAAGCTTCTCCAACTCCATCTTGAGCATTTTCCTCTCTTCTTTAAGTATTTTTACCTCACAATTCAACAAACACACCTCACTTTTAATGCGATTCTTCTCAAAGATAATTTGATTGACAACATACCTTTGCCAATTAGTAGGATTACGATCAATCCACTCAAAAAACTTGCAACCACACACCTTAGTGATTGAGTTGTATCTAGCACAAGCTTGAAACCTCCTACCTGGGCTGTTAATCGTCCATGAAGTGACAAAAGCAGCTGAGTTACCACAGTAGCATCTTCCTCTCTCTCCAAAGCTACATCCTGAGCTACCATGGGAAAACTGCTCTAAGACAACCTTGAAGATATTTCACCTAAAATGATGAAACCTAATTATTTCCAAGTTGGGGAAAAATGAGATAAAAACAATATGGATGAAATTAATAACAATTAAACTATATCTGTGGTTTTAGGGCTAAAGGACACCTTATATTAACAACAACAAAAAAGCAGAATTGTGAGAGACAAAGTTACATGAGAGATGATGAAGAAATGGAGAAGTGAGAGAAAGTTTCAACACTTGAAAAATGAAAGAGAGCAAAACTCTAGCATTCAAACATGAGAGAATATAGTGTTTGATGGTAATGGCATTTTCGTCATAAAAGATGAACTTAAATGACAAATTTCAAAATTTGCTATAAGATTCCGCCGAAGTGAAAGCTTTGACTGTAATTTGCCATCAAAAGTTATAAGCTGGGTGTAATTTACAAATATATTTATATAAGGCTGTAATTTTCAAAATCATGTTTATAAAAGGCTGTAATGAACAATTTTTCCTAATTTTTATATTAAAAAAAACCATTTAAAAAAAACCGTTTTATTTGGTTTTTATTTAGTAGTAAATTTATATTCAAAAAACCGTTTTAAAAAATGAAATTTAAATTTACAATAATAACGGAAAAAATAATAAATTTTTAACTCAAAAATATAAATATGATTACAAGTATTTATACTGAATTATATATAAAAAAGAGTAAGTGTAATGTTGATGTGGATAGAGTGAGATATAGTAAAGTATGTGGGATAATGAAAGTTGAGTATTTGTAAATGTGAGTTTTTTTTTTATGTTTTTTGGTAAATTTTCGTGGGGAGTGGAAAGTTGGGGTGGAAGCTGAATAGGAGAGAGAAAAACTGAAAAAGTATATGATGAAAATTGGTGAAATTTCACCATTGCGAATGGTCTTATGTTATTCTTATTTGCAGTACCATATTGGTGTGGTTGTAGACTATTGAATTTGATCGTCTTCACTCATAATTTTATACACAAATTCTTATTTAAGACGGAGGAATCCGTCTTAAGCTTAAGACGGATACCATATTCTCTCACAAAATACCCATCAAGGGTGAGTGGAGAGCACATGGGGGGTGCCCACCTTGTCCCCTCTACCCATTTTCTCTCACAAAATACCCGTTGCAAGATCCGACCCGTCTTAAGCAAGACCTACTGAATTTTATATCCTCTTTCTTTCTTTTGTTTACTTCTGACCCCTCTTCCTTGATATGCTCAATCTTTCATCAGGCTTGCATATAAACAATAATTTAACCCCGACAAGTTTGCATCCAACAGTGATCTAGATTTGTGAGCTCTATTTTTGGAGGCGGTAATTCTCCTTTAAAACGGGACGACCCGTCTTAAGCTTAAGACGGGTCAAGCCCCCTCACAAAGAGCAAGTCGGGGACAAATGGGGGAATTCATTTGTCCCCCACTTGCTCTTTGTAAGGGGGGCTTGACCCGTCTTAAGTTTAAGACGGGCCGCCCCGTCTTCAATGAGAATTTGTGTTTTGGAGGAAAGATCCTCTCAAATTCCTTCTCCCCATTTCTTGTCCATTACTTCTATTGTTACATTCAATAGACGGATTATATCACAAATCCCTCTTCTATATCATCATCCATTACTTGTGTTGCTGTCTGTTGGACCAGTCGAGGAAATAATCAAAGTTGTTCAAAAGAAATGGAGAGTGAAGGTGATAGGGAGGATCCAAATTGCTATTTTTGACCGCAGACGAATGCTCATTAGCCAACAGCCCAATACAAACTAATCCATGGTAGTAAGATTCCGCTGCAAAATTAACGTAACAAACAATTTGCATTCATGGCTTATATTATTGAATAATTAACAAGAAGCAGCAATTTTCTGCTTGTTAGAAAAGGTTGTCTTTCACAAACCAGATCCCACTTTTTTCCCAGCACAATATTACCGTCTCCTAAATTAGAAGGGGATTTGGAGCTTTCAAAAATTCACCATTCTGCTCATCATGTCTAATTTTAAACGTTTTACATCTATTCAAATACCTAAACCTCCCACGAGAGATCGCTCCCGAGTCCCGTATGCTATGGACTTCGTATTTCTCCACCTCCAAAATTGCCTAGTCTTATAAAAACACCCTCAATCTTGCCATGGGTCGTTCTCCGTCCTCACTTCCGAGGCCTCGACAACTTCGACATCCGAGGCCTCAACGGTCGCATCGGAGTTTGATGGATTGTCTTCCATCAACTGGTTATCATCTTCTGATCGTCCCCACCTTCCTCCAAGGGCCATTGTCATCATTTCGTAAATCTTGTTTCCCAAATCGGTTGGGCTATCAGGCTGTTCATCACAATACAGTCTCATTAGGAAACATAGTTAACTAAAAAGCACCAATTCCCACATTACAATATTTATTTGGCATAATCGACTCTTAGCTTGTGGTTACTCACCGTGAATCCACTCGAAATAAGTGCGGTTTCATATAAAAGCTCAACAGCTCTGATGGCGTCATTGCTGTCTGGAGCATTCTTGCAAGCAGCCTGTATGCAATTGCAGAAAATGAAATTATTGGGTTGTTTACAGCTTCTTTTTTAAGAATAATACATAAAACGGTTTTTTGAACGTGCCCTAAGGGCACATGTTAGTAAGCTAATTAAAGAAAGATTGTTGGGAATATATCATGAAAAATTGGTGTATAAAACCGTCAACTTTCCAATTGACCTTTTCCAATTTGTAATTCTGATTAAAGGGTACAAGGATTAGTTACCATAAGAACATCCAAATACGGAAAGGGAACAATTATTTTGGAACAAATGTGAATAGCGAAATGATCAATCAATCATATTGGGGTGAGGGTGCAACTTTTCCCTTCTTCTACATTCCCTGCCTCTACATTCCCTGCCTCACTTGTCAAATGCTTTCATTCCCATCAATCATATTGTTCACTTCTCAAATACTTTCATGCACTTCAGAATAATACAGAATAATAAAGATAGGTCAAAGGGTTGAACTCGACATTGCTTGACCATCGACGTCAAATGAGGGAAGTACATTATACAGAATAATACAAATACCCAAAATCACTTTACCATGAGGTCTTTAACAATAGGATGATCAGGATTGATCTCCAATATCCTGCGACCCTTCATAAATTCCAAGCTTGAAGTGTCCCCAAGAGTTTGAGCCTTCATCAACCTGGAGAGTAATCAAATAACAAACTTCAAATATAAATCAATGCACATAGTCTAGCAAACACATGACAATGATTTCATATCAACATACCTCTCCATGTTGGCCGACCAGCCAAATTTCCCAGAAACAAGTACACAAGGAGACGCGGCAAGACGCTTGGAAACTTGAACTTTTGCTACCTTCTCACCAAGCTGTTGCTTTATCCAGTCGCACAAAAGATAGTATTCTTGTTTTGTCTCCCGCTCTTTCACTTCATCCTCATCACCTATAGTACAAGTTGCATCATATTATTAATACCATCACTCTAAAAGTCACTATCACTAATTTAAAGGATTATTATATTGAAAAATCTACAATCAAGTATGGAGAATCTAACCAAGGTCCAAGTCTTCCTTGCTGATATCAACAAACTTCTTTTCCTTGTAGGTTTGCAAGTTCTGAATTGCAATCTCATCTATAGGTTCGATCAAGTATAGAACCTGTGACAGTCATTACCAATTACAATGTTACTTCCAAAATCTTGGACCAATTCCACAGTACATAATCCGTTATTTATCTTCCATTTGAGTTCTACCACTTTTAAACAAATGATTTGAAATGAGTAACGGTGAGACCCTCACCCTTCTCTCACGTCAAACCAAGACTCTTCTTTCCACCAAAGAACACCACCCAAATACCAACAGCCAACCCCCGCCTCTCTATACCAACACCGAGATGCAGCAGCACGAGGATCACCTCATGACCCATGAAAATAACACTCACCACGACCGACAGAAACCGCCAACCATACAACCCTCACTAACAGGCTGCCAGCGTGTGCTTCGAGGTGACATTTGGGCCGAGGCAGCTTGGAGATTGAAGAAGCATGTGTCGAGGACCCGGGGCGATGTATGGGTGATGGGCGGAGGCAGCATGATTAGAGAGATGAGGTGGAGCGGCTTGTCGGAGAGGCTGGGTGGAAGGATAAATGGTCGGAGAGGCGCGGTTGCCAGGTGGTGGTGATGGCTGCATTTGGGTGGTGGTGGAGTGTGGGGGGAGGGGGTTGAGTGTTGGTGAGGTGACCAGAGGGTGGGGTTGTGAGGTTATTACGCAAGTGCATTTTGTGTAATTACAGAACACCTATCAGAAAATTTTGGTAAAAATATTTGAAAGAGTTGCCTAATAAGGAAAGAATGAGAAGTGGGAAGATATAAAAACTTCCCATTAGGGAAAGTTGGAAAATAAAAAACCGGATGAAGTACTAAATAAGATTTCAAGGATAATGCATAGCAAAAGAAATATTACCTCAATATCCTTTTGCATTAACTTCTCCAAGAAAGGCGCACTTTTAGCACTCTTAAGACTGTCTGTCGCCAAGTAATAAATTGCATTTTGTTTCTCACCCATGTTTTCTACATAATCATCTAAGCTAATCAAATCATCCTCATGTTTCGATGAGTGGAATCTCAAAAGTGGGGTGAGACGTTTGTGGTTTCCAGTGTCTTCGATACATCCCAATTTTAGGAACTTTCCGAAATTCTCCCAGAATTTTTTGTAGTCCTGTGCCAAGCAAGTGTAGTGAGATAAAGGCCCTCAACATAGGAAAATAAGGAAGCACACGATTATATGCATCAAACATTCAAACCTCTTTACTTTCAGTCTCAGATAACTCTTGAATCATGTCAAATGTCTTTCTGACAAGTCTTTTTCTCATGATCCTAACCTGTATCACCATTTAATCACGCTCAAGTTTATTACAGTGACTTAGAAAAATGATAACGATCACCACAACTGTGCAAACAAGAACAAGAGAATAAAAAGGGGGCTTACAATTCTGCTTTCTTGAAGTATTTCTCGAGAAACATTTAAAGGAAGATCATTCGAATCCACAACACCCTTGACAAAGCTTAGGTATCGAGGAAACTGCAATTTAAGGACATGATATAAATATAAGTTCCAATTCATATTGCTTACCCTCCACTCTCAAGTATGTCACTGGGAGACATTTGAACAACCTTAGACATAAAAATAAAGTTTACAACATCTGTACAAACATTCCAGGAGTCTCTGATATCTAGGACCATCTAAATAGGTAAACTGAAGACATTAACCTCATCATATGAAACAACTATAATCATATACATCACGATCTTCACAGAGAGAGAGGCTCACAAAACTCAAGGAAGTAAAATGACCTAGTTTTTGAAGGCTTAAGTTTGGAAAAAGAAAATCTAGCAATTTTTCACTTATAGCCAAGTTACTATCCAAAATGAGATAGACAAGGTACACAAGATAGCAATTTTTCAATACATTATATAGTACTACCGTGATTCAGATGGTATAAAAATATTGACTGGCCTATCAAAAGCAGCAAATAAACAACAATATCATCCCAACGCTGACTAGCCCAGTAGCTCTAGAACCATTACGCTGCTGCACAATGTGTTCAACAAGTTTTTTCGTTATTGATCTCTTTCTTTTTTCAAGTGAGGGCCACAAGTCAAGTTATTGCTTTGCCTTCACTAGCCTTTTCAATTCCAACTCCATGCTTCAACAGTCACCATAGACCTCATATGATTCATAATATGCTTTCAGTGCTCAGGTAGAAGATGCATTCTCAATGAATGATAAAACTTGTTTTGTTGCATATTCAGTACGGAGTATTAAAGGGAAACATGCAACTTCTAACAGAACAGTCCTCTTATATGTGTACTCTTATGACCATAGATACAGTGAAGAAATATTTCAGAATAAAACTTCAGCATTGCTTGTTAGTTATCAGGCAACGAAAGTAGACAATTACAGCAAACAAATAAACAAATTGAGGAATACTGACCAGTTCACCATCAAAATCGTCTGAAATGAACACACGTTTTACGTACAAGCGTATGTTTTTTGTTTTTGGATTTACTACTTCTTCATTATTCAAGGGTGCCATGCCGGGAATATAGAGCACACTACGGAACTCCACTTCACCCTGTGCAATATCAGACATGCAAAGAAGTAAGCCTGCCATAGCTTCATGAAACTTCGGCCCCAGAAAGAAGAACAGCTGCATACCTCAGTAGTGAAATGAGTATATGTAAGAGGGTCTAGGAATTCATTGAAGGCCTTTTTGTAGAACTCAAAGTACTCTTCTTTCTGAACTTCTTTAGAATTTCGCATCTATATCACATTCAAATTGGCGCCATGTCACACAGTGCTCAAGTAACCTAAGACTATTATGGACAAAAAAAGTATCAAATGTGAGCAAGCGTTAAGTTACCCATATAGGTTTTGTCTCATTAGTTAACTCCCAGTCCCAGTACTTCTCAGTGACAGTCTTAGTTTTCTTCTTCATTTCACCCTGAAAATAAGAACCAAAGGGTAACTCCAAATACCAATAAGCAGAACAAAATTCGCTAAGAATGCCAAGAGCTTTACTTCTGGTTTTTCCTCTCCTTCTTTTGGTTTTTCTTCTTCTTCCACCTACAAGGCATTAAAGTCATATATGGTAGCCTAACTCGATTTCAAGCAGGAAGCACAAAGACAAGCCCACTAAAGCTTTGAGTATGACACTCCGACAAGAAAATTCACTACATCAGCAGGGAAAGTTGTCTACCTCAACAGATCTTGATTTTTCTTGCCATGTGTAGATGGGAAACGAAACAAATTGCGAGTAATTTTTCACCAAACTCTGGATCCTAGTAGGCTCAGAGAACTCATATTTGTCATCAGGCTGAAAGGCAAAGAAAAAACAAGGAAATTAGCATTTTAACTTGTCAAAAAAGAAGGGGTAAATACCATTTAGAAGAGAAAGAACAAACTTGAACTCTCTTAAGAGCACATAACAAAATGAAGAAAAAAATATACCAACACCACCACCACCACCATCAATAACAACAAAGCCAATTCCAAAATTGGGATGCGGTTGGCTGATCATCCTTTGAAATTGTGAAAAAACAATTGCATAGAGAAGAAAAGGGAATGGTAAACATGATAAATAGTTTATCTGGACGTAAAGCTACGAAAATCAATAATGATGCTCTTTTTCTTTTAGAAGCAGTTTGGATACAAAAAAAATACAAATAATAGCAATAAACTAAAAAAATATATATAACCACGGTACAGGAAATATCAAATATTCACTATACCCTCGGATACAATGTGATTTCTGTCCCTCGCTTTAGGAGCTTCTCAGGATCAGTTTCCTCCTTGATAACATATGAGCTGCTGTCAGCAACTGCTTCCCAAACATATTGCTTGTCAGACCTTGGGCTTTTTGTAGACACCACAACCTGATCATATGAACATTTCAATGAGGTTCCAGATTACCGTACCATCTCCAACTTAAATTCAGAGTTGCATTGCCTACAAATAAGTTATTCAAGAACTTATTACCCTGTCAGCGACCAAAAATGCTGAGTAGAATCCAACACCAAATTGTCCAATCAAACTGTTGTCAGCACCAAGATCTTGGTTATCCTGCACATGATCAAGTGTTTTACAGTTGAGATGAGTAAAATACAAATTTATAACCTCGACTTAAAAACGAGAAAAGAGACCGTTCCAATTATTTATAATAATTTATTCAGCCCAAAACTTAGATACGTGAGATGGTCTCATAGGATACTAACTGAAAACTATATAGTACAAGAAGATGAGAATACCTTCAAAGCCTTCAAGAACTTGGAGGTGCCACTCTGTGCAATAGTTCCTAGGCAATCAATGAGCTCTTCTTTTGTCATTCCAACACCAGTATCTCTACAAAAGAAGAAAAATGTCAACTACAGATCAATTTAGCTATACTAAATACAGCAGTAAAGTGTCAGGCAGAATCACGACATACGTGATCGTAATGGTCCCATTATCAGGATCAGGTTTGATGCGAATTTCAAGCTCTCCAGCATCCCCAAGTAGAGAGGGTTCCGTCACACTCAAAAATCTCAGCTTGTCCAGGGCATCACTAGCATTACTGAATATAACCAAAAACAAAAATAATCAGCACACCACCTTCTCGACATATCAATAAATACAATAAAATGAAATATTGAGATGAGGAATCCATTAGTGGCCCTCGTATGTGAGACGGTCTCATAAGAGACTCATTCCACAAAAATAATGACTTAACTGTGGCTGCTGGAAAACATACAGCTCCAAAAAAACACAGATGGTGAGAATTGAAATGTGCAAACCTGACGAGTTCTCTTAAAAAGACTTCCTTGTGGCTGTATAGACTGTGAACTATCAAGTCCATCAACCGGCTCACCTGCGGCCAAATGACGAAAGAAAGAAAGATTGCAACATTCAGTCACAAAAAGTATTTACTCAAACAAGATTAAATCAAAACTCATACAAATACAAAGCAAATTTCATATTAATCCCAAAGCAGTCCAATATTTACTCACATCAAACGTACATATTTCCGAAGTTAAAACAATAACACACACAATAAATAAACAACCTAAACCTCGCAATGCGTTGCAAAGTTCATACACACAGAACTACAGAAGAATAAACTGAGTAAGTAAACTGCAATTAGACTGAACTGATAAGAGAACGACAAATATAGGGTAGTGATAAATCCACTACCGTTGCTACTAACGCCACTCAAATACAAGTAAATGATATAAGTATTGTACTACTCACCCTCGCACAATTTGAGCGGCATTAGTAATTATGGTAGTGGATTTATCATTGCCCTCAACTTACAATCAACCCATCTAATAAACCAATAAACCAATTTCAAAACAAACAGAAGAAAAAACATACAAAAAAATCGACAAAAAATGAACAAAGCAAACTACAGAAATTCATAGTTTTTATTATAATAAAATAAGATGAAAAAGAAGAAAAGGGGACCTCAGCTTGATACTGGAACTTTTCACCAGAGGCTTCAGGAGCCTCTTGTTCAGCAACAACAGCATCACAACGAACTGTTAACTTGTTGTTACTATGAAGTTTTGTAGGGTTTTTATTAGCAAGGCTAAATCTTGCATAATTTGTGGTAATTCTATTCAAAGGGCATAAAGTAGAGGTGAAGTTGAATCTGTTATTAAGGGCATTTTTGAGGGAAAGTGAAGGTGAACAAGTGAGGGAGGAAGAGATTACTGTTCTGCTTAGAACAGGCGCCATTGATTGACGAAGAGATAAGTTAATAGGAGTGTAAATGTAATGAGATAATGAGATGTATGTTGTGCTGTGTATATATGTAGTGAAATGTAGAATGGAAAGCCCTAATGAGAAATGACTGAATGAGTAGGAGGGTTTTAGGTGGAGAGTTGGAGGGTTCTAGAAATCGTGTATATTGGAAGTAGATGGAGAGTTTTTCAAGGTGACGTTATTTTCTAAGGTTGAGATTATCGCACGTCACACCCCAACATTATCATCAATTTACCAAAATTGGCTCGCCTGTGAGGGGTGGGTTCGATTTTGATTCTTGCGAATGAAAATGTCAAATTTGCTTCAGTACCCCAAATGAGATTGTCTCAGCTGTCGATAAGGGATAGTTCCAACACCAACATTATCATCATTTTGACTTCCAAAACTAAGTATTAGGAAGATGATACGGTTACACTCGGTGTGTAGAATCTTCTATACACTGCCAATAAAAATTTAACATGTAGAGGAATCTATCTATTAGTAGATATGAAGGATATTATGAAAAAGTTTAGAGGGAAAAAATTTCATGCTTGGAGGGAAGTGTGAGAAAGTTAGGAGGGAAAATATTATGAATTTTATTAATTTTGGCGCAATTATTAATAATATATTTACTATAGTTAAATATAAAATTATATCTTAACAAAATATTTTCAATATCTTCTAAATTTCTACCCTAACTAATGTCAGTTTTCATATGATTTGATTAATAATGTCAATCTTATACTAATGTCAAATTTTAATTAATAATGTAGTTTTGTACAATTCGCTTAGAAATATAGAGTTTTTGACTAACTTAACATTTGTGCAATTCGATTAATAATGTCAATCTTGTACTTACGTCAATTTTTTTATTAATAACGTAATGTTTGTATGATTTGGTTATTAACGGCAATTTTTTTTGGAGTTTATTTTCGCAGCACATTTTTTACTCATTCTAGCCCTTTTTTATTAATAATCTAATGTGTATAATTCGATTGATTAAGTCAATTTAATACATGTCATTAAAAACACTAAGAATCGTTATAATAATAGGAGTGAATAGTGAGGTGTCTCATAATTTAAATGATAAATGTATGAATGAGGCAATTCTAATTTATACTAAATAAAATTTTAAATTAATATAAGTAGCTACATGCGAGATCGAACCCCCTTCGATAGCTTTATGATAAAGTGGATTACCCAATACATCTCCGGGTTTGTCAGCTAAGTATCTACTATTAGATTTTTTTTTTCTAACGTCAATTCTTTTACTAATAATAACGTACAAGTTTTAATTCGATTAATAACATAAAACTCGGAGGACGAAGATTCGTCGAGCCTAAAATTTGAAGCTTGAGCTTGCCTCGAAAAAAGCTCAAGCCCGGCTCAAGTTCGAATCTAACTCGTTTTGTCATTATATTATTTTAACTTACTCACCTTTTCAGTCTAATTAAATATAAATATTTTTTAAAAAAATAAGATTATAAAATAGTAAAAATATTTTTTGTATGAACAATTATTAATAACATCCTCATCTAAAAATATTATTTGTATGAACAACAATATTATCCAACACCCTTATCCAAAAAACTTTGTTAATAACGTAAAATTTGGAGCACAAACAATTGTACGATTTGATTTGGAGCCTGAATATTCGGATGATTATTCGATGAATAGTGTCAATGTTTTTCTAACATTTTATATTTAATAGCGTAATATTTAAATAATTCAATTAGTAACGCCGTTTTTTAACTAACGTCAAATTATGATTAATAATAACGTAAGATTTGTATAATTAGATTAATAGCATAAAAATTGGAGCACGAAAATTTGTATGATCTTATTCGAGTTGGAGGACGACTATTTGTATGATCTGGTTAATGTCAATTTTTACTAACGTCAAGTTTTAATTACTGCTGTAATAGTCGCATAATTCGATTAATAACGTCAATTTCTTCAACTAATTTCAATTTTTAAATAGTTCTCACGTCGTCAATGTTTGACTAATAAAGCAGTAAGATTTGTACAACTAATAACGTAAAATTTGGAGCACGAAGATTTATTTTATTCTATTTGGAGCACGAATGTTCCTACGATTCATTCATAATAACAATGTTTTACTAACGTTAACTTCTATTAATAACGTAATATTCGTATCATTCGATTAATAAGGTCAATATTTTCTTACTAACTTCAAATAATGACTAATGATAACGTGAGATTTGTATAACTCTATTAATGACGTAAAACTTGGAGCATGAACAATTGTTTGACTCGACTTGGAGCCTGAATATTCGGATGATTATTCGATGAATCACTACTACAAATACAGGCAATAACAACGCCCCATCAACAACGCATACTCATGAAAATAAAGAAAAACCGTTGTGGAATGGATAATTATTTTTCCGCGGAATTTTATTAAACCTAATAACAACGGTGTTAGTTTTTCGAACGTTGTTATTAGTTTTAACAACGGCGTGAACTAAAATAACCGTTGTAAATAAATTTACTAATAACAACAGTTTATTCTATATCCGTTGTTATTAATTTAGCGCGAAATAATGAAAAGTAATAACAACGGGTATGAAAAACCCGTTGTTATAATGTGTTATTAATTTGGCGCATTATTTGGCTTAAATTAATAACAACGGATATGATTTTGTTGGACGTTGTTGTTAGTTGTAACAACGGATTTAACTTTGTTAACCGTTGTAAATAGGTAACCTAATAACAACGGTGAATATGAATATTAACCGTTGTCAATACTTTTAATAAAGATGAAAAAAACACAGAACACTAATAATACTGTACTGCAACACAAAAACACAAACACAAAGCGATTATACTGCATCACAAAACCACAAACACTAATAATTTATTGATTTCCTGATCGTCTCTTTGTCATCATCTCCGTCTGCTATTTCTTATTAATCAGGTATTCTAATAATTTTTCTTTATTGATTTCCTGAATTTCGTTTATTTGTGAATTAGTTGCCTTATACATTGCATTTTCTGAATTATTATTGAATTAGTTTAATTAGTTGGATTTTCTGAATTACTTGGCTTACTATATATACTACGAATGTAGATAAATGACTCGAACTTGGATGAATGCTGCGAATATGAGTGACCCAAACTATAAGGATGGTTTAGCTGAATTTTATGAAGTCGTTGCGAACAATTTGAATGTTTCTTCTAGTATTCCATGCCCTTGTGAAAGATGTGGTAATATTAGGTATATGGCTATTCCGGACGTTAAAATTCACCTAGAAAAGTATAGTTTTAGTCGATCCTATACCCGTTGGATTTTTCATGGGGAATCATTAGAGGAAGATAATCATTTTGAAGAAGATGATCTTGAGGTATACGAAAGGATAACTGATGATCCCGAGTTTGCCGAGTATGTTGAGTTGGAAGCAGACGAGTTGAATGTTGGGTCTACAGATAATGAAGAAAACGATGATGAATCAAATGCTTTTGAAGATGAAAACATTAATTTGGATGACCTTGACAACATGTATGAGAAGTTGTGTGAGTCTGAAGCGCCTCTATACCCTGGTTGTAAGTACACAAAGATGTCGGCTGTGGTGAAGTTGTATAATATCAAGGGGGCAAATGGGGTTAGTGACACGTGTTTCACTAGTTTCTTAGCCTTGATAAACGACATGCTTCCAGATGGTAATGTTCTTCCCGTTAAGACATATGAGGCTAAAAAACTAATTAGAGGGGTGGGTATGAAATATGAGAAAATACATGCATGTCCAAATGATTGCGTTTTGTATCGAAAATTATATCAAAACTTAACCAATTGTCCGGTTTGTTTTGAGTGGCGTTATAAGGATAAGGAAGGGATCCCGGCTAAGGTGTTATGGTATTTTCCAGTGATACCAAGATTCATAAGGATGTTTGCGAATAGCAATGAGTCAAAAATGTTAACTTGGCATGAAACTGGAAGAATAAATGATGGGAAGCTAAGACACCCGGCAGATGGTATGCAATGGAAATCGTTCGACGCTAAGTATCCCGATTTCGGCATTGAACCTAGAAACTTACGTCTAGCGCTGTCCACTGATGGGATGAACCCACATGGAAACATGAGTACCCAACATAGTACTTGGCCAGTAGTGTTGGCAATATACAACTTACCTCCATATGTGTGCATGAAAAGAAAGTACTTGATGTTGTCGTTGTTAATTTCCGGCCCTAAACAACCTGGAAATAATATAGATGTCTATTTGGAACCTCTTTTAGATGAGTTGCGAATTTTGTGGGATAGTGGGATAGAAGTATTTGATGCATATAGGAATGAAACTTTCAATTTGAGAGCGATGTTATTGTGTACAATAACCGACTATCCGGCTTATGGCGACCTTTCTGGGCATACGGTGCATGGGAAAGAGGCATGTCCATTGTGTGGGGATGATATCGAGTCTGAATACTTGAAGTGTTCTCATAAGTATGTGTATTTGGGAAATAGGAGGGGCTTGGATCCTGACCATTGTTATCGCAAGCAGCAGAAAGCATTTAATGGACGTCAAGAACATCGTCAACCTCCTAGAATTTTGAGTGGGCATGAAGTTTATCAGAAAGTAAAGGATATAGAGATAAAATATGGGAAGAAGAACGGCTCTAAATTGTCTACTCGTGGGTATAAGAAAAGATCCATATTTTTTTGATAAACTTCCATATTGGCCTGACCTGGAGGTCAGGCATTGCCTCGATTTCATGCACATTGCGAAAAATGTCTGTGATAATATTATCAATACCCTCCTGAATGTTCCCGGTAAAACAAAGGATAACGCCGCAGCTAGGGAAGATATGCAAATGATGGGTATTAGGCTAGAGTTGGCACCAAAGAAGAGAGGTAATGGTACATTTTTACCGCCAGCAGCTTATACCCTTTCACGGAATGAGAAAAAAGAGTTTTGTGCATGCTTGAATGGAATTAAAGTGCCACATGGTTATTCGTCCAACATCAAAAGCCTTGTGTCGATGCAAGATCTCAAACTCACCGGGTTAAAGTCACATGATTGCCACACTTTGATGCAACAATTACTATCCGTGGCTATTCGCTCCATTTTACCTGAAAAGGTACGATATGCTATTACCAGATTCTGTCTCTTCTTCCAGTCCATATGCGATAAAGTCATCGATCCCGATGGTGCGGATTCATTGCAGGACCTCGTTGTCACCTCTCTTTGTCATTTTGAAATGTATTTTCCACCCTCTTTCTTCACTATCATGATTCACCTGACCACTCACTTTGTTAGGGAGATTTTGTACCTTGGGCCCGTGTACTTGAGATACCAGTATCCTTTCGAAAGATTGATGAAAGTCTACAAGGACTATACATCTAATCGGTATCGTCCAGAAGGTTGTATTGCTGAACGTGCTATATTAGACGAAGCTCTTGCATATTGTTACGCTCATCTCTCTCCTGAGGAGTTAATTGGCGTTCAAAGAATCGTCATAGTGACTGGATGACCGGAAAAGGTATTAGGGGCCGGGTTGAAAAAATTGTGTCACGTGACATGTTACATTTAGCACATACGTATGTGCTAAACAACGAAGATGAGGTGCAACCTTATATTGAACAACACAAAGATGAGCTCAAATACGATCACCCAAACAAGAGCGAGATGTGGATTGCAAACGAGCATAAGAAGACATTTGGAGAGTGGTTTAGGAATGTTGTCTTGGAGTATAAGAATTTGTATGGTGATGACCTCTCTCCTAGGTTACTACGTCTTGGGTTAGGTCCAAATGCCAGGGCCACTTTTTTCAGCGGTTTTGCTATTAATGGTTATACTTTTTACACCCGCGAGCAAGATGAGTTGAGCACAATGCAAAATAGTGGTGTGAGTTCTGAATTTGAGGCAATGCACTTTGCTACTTCAAAAGATAAAAACCCTATTTGGGGAAATGCCTTTATTATGGTGTTATTCAAGAAATATTGGTATTAGATTACATTGATTTCACAATACCTCTGTTTCGATGTAACTGGATTGATAACAACAACAATTGTGTTCGAAAGGATAAAATGGGATTTACGTTGGTCAATTTGGATAAGGTTGACAATAATAAGGATGATCCTTTCATAATGGCATCCCAAGCTAAACAAGTGTTCTATGTCACCGATCCTATGGATAAGAAGTGGTCTGTTGTACTATCTATCAGGAGTAGACGGGGTGCACCCGATAATGGTGGGGATAATGATCAGGATGTCGTGTTTGAGGGAATGGATCACTCTTCCACTGTATCTTATTTCGACAATGTTGACACTGATCATGATAACATTGAAAGCATCTATATGCGTGATGATCATGGTGAAGGTATTTGGGATAACAAAGAAACTATGTCGGGCAAGAAACGTCCCCGATCCTGAGGTGGTATTGTCTTTAGTTTTTGTTAGCTTTGGTCATTGTTGAAGATTCCCAAATTATTTAGCTTTTGGTCATTCATTATACAGTCTCCATGTTTTGGTTTCTGCTGATATTGCAATGTATAGTGCTTATGATATTGCTGTCTTTGTTGGTTTCTGCTGATTATTATTGCAGTGTATAGTACTTATGATATTGCTGTCTCTTATAATTATAATTAAAAAAAAAAAATAAAGGTAAGCAACAACAACGGTTGTTGTAAATATACCCGTTGTGGTTAGTAATAACAACGGTTATTAATCACAAACCGTTGTCATAGTGTTTACTAATTACAACGGGTATGATACTATAACCGTAGTCATTACTCTATCACAACGGTTTGTTTATGATAACCGTTGTCAATAGTTGTAGATAGGAAACACACACTAATAATACGACTGTACTGCAACACAAAAACTCTATCACAAAGATCTATTAAAGGAAATGATCATTTTTCTGTCATCATCTCCCTTATTATTTTTTAATTTGTGAATTTGTGAACTCTTTCTTGAATTTGTGAATGTCATTTCCTGAATGTCGTTTATGTTTTTCACCAATTCAATGTCGTTTATTATTAGCAAATTTGTTAATGTCATTTCCTGAATGTCATTCAATTCTAATTTTGCTTTATCGATTGAATAGCTTTGAATTGAATTAGTTTAATTACTTCTAAACTTAAGTCAAAAAACAAATTAACTTATCACCATTAATATTATTAAATAATAAGTTCAAACGGCGCCACACACAAATGGCGCCAAAACAACAACAACCAAACAACTACAACCAAACAACAACAACAAATTAAATTGAGTCCGGGTAAATCTCCCGGATAGCTGCCACCACTAGAGCATATGCATCAATCGGGTCAGCCTCGGCCAGAGCCAACCCTTCCCACTGCTCTCCCTGGGTCACTTCAACGAGGTCGACCCCATTTGGCCAACAGTAACGGTCATGTTCGGAAGCCACCCATAGATATGGCCCAGGCTGGTGGTCCGTGCTCTCAATAAAATCTTTTCGCCCATGCCCGGCCTTGTCAAACATTCTTGCCAGTTTGAATGCGGACGCACGATGAGCATCCGACATCCCCAACTCGAAAACGAGTTCCCCTGTAAAGTGCCTGCGATGATAATTTGGCCACATCTTCCTGATTAAATAGCCATTTCGAATAAGCGTATCACGGAGTTTTTTGTAACTTTTACACACAACGTAGCCACCCTCAATATGACAAGGCATTTCTTTCATGATGCAAGCATATGGTTTAGTAAAAGTTCCAGACATTTTGTATGGTTGATGTTAGTATTGCGGCTGGGAAATTTTGTATGGTTTAGCAAATATGATATTGATTAGAGTTGGGAATTTTGTATGTGGTTGATAACCTGCTTGTATTGAGGTTGTATTTATAGAGAGTTATTTATTGGAGTTATTTATTCACATGCATGCATTGGTTCACATGAAGGCATTGATTCACATGCATGCATTGGTTCCCAAAACGACTATACATTCACATGCATGCAGTACGTTATTGATTGAGTAAATGTGTGAATATGCCGTCAATGCATTTACTGCAATGTGCAGTCAATGCATTTACTGCAATGTGCAGTAACCCTATCACAACGGTTGTGGTAACGAAAACCGTTGTGGTTAGTAATAACAACGGGTTTTTGTACCAATAACCGTTGTTATTGCGTAATAACAACGGGGTTTTGTACCAATAACCGTTGTTATTGCTCAATATTATTATTTTTAATTAAA
>JAIUZE010066599.1:0-14404 GCA_022085475.1 Heliosperma pusillum | reverse complement strand
CGCATGTCGAACTGGAAAATGCGATTCCGGGATTCTGGCCATATTTAGACTAGGACCGTATTATTATCGTCGTCCTACCGGAGGAAATTAGTGCACATATACGAAATGAATTGAATCGTTTATGCGTTCAGGGAAATGTTATATCCCGTGGATGCCTTTTAATCATACTTGCCATGTACACGGTGCTTGTGCGTTTCATTTACCGTGAGAGATGTCGTCTTTGTGTCGTCGTTCTTGAATGCGTGATTTCATGATTTTATTCATGGTCATTGCATGATTGGGCATCGTCTATGTGTTGGTACGTTTGAATGGATGATAATATGATGGATTTATTCATGGTCATTGCATGACTTGGCATGGCTTGTTTGTCGAGTCTCAATCTTATCAAACTTATACCGCTAACGGTGAGATTCAAGCCCTAGTGAGCGTATTCGGTTGCCTAAGAGTGTCTTTCCCGAGTCTTTGTATCACATGATGGATTCGGACTTGTACTTCTTATACTCTTATCATTATATATCGAATTGCCTATCTATCCTTATCGTATCTCACATGTATATCTATATATGCATGATTTTACTTTTGTATTTCCTTCTATGTACGTTTAATGTGATATGGCTGGGAGAACCCGGACTTACTCCCCATGTGGCGTTCATGTTTTTCATGAATGAACAGGTTGCTTGCATGGATGGCTTTTTGCTTTGACTATTTTGGGTTCGGGTGTGAGCTAGCGGGCGTTGTCCCTGGAAGTTTCACCTATAGACGATTTAGCTAGTTTTGTTAAACACTTGTTCTTTGCTAACATTTTTAAGAGACCCCGTCTCTTTGTTGTATTTCCGTATTTAGTTTGTAACATTTTGACACACCTCGTGTTATATATATCTTGCATGTTTAAAGGTTTTTAAAATACCGTATTTCCGCATATTATTTCACATGCTTGTATGTTTTATATTTCCGCATTCGCGAGGGTTGTCACAACTCAACTGTTGGCAAGTTAGAGAAAACATATCTATATATACAATATTACTTGTATGCCGTTTATGTACTTTAGTTGTGTCGTCGATGTAAAATCTCAACCCCTTTGGGGACGTTGTCCTGGACGACGCCACATATAACTGACCATGACTAAAGACCGGTTTGGGGAGATACACGCCTGCATGTGTAAGGAACTTGCCTAGAATTTTGTTTATTGTCATTGCGTAGCATGGCTTTAGAGGATACTGACTCCTTTTTAGTTTGAACGATATCTTTGGGTGTTGACGTCAATACTATCCTTGGAATTAGTACATGATTCCCGATATTTGAACCCGTTATAATCCTCGCCTCTATAATGAACTCCCCTGTCTGCGTAACGATAAATCGAGTCTCGTTACACAGCCCCTGAGATGGGTTTATATATATTCTGCAATAGCATCACTAGCATACCCTTTTTTAGCTTCAATTCATGTTTGGGTAGTCCTTGTAGGTTCAGACTATTCAGATACTCGGTGGGGTAAGACGTAAACTGATCATCACTATCTATAGAAGCCGCACAAACTTCATCTCAACTCTTATAAACTGTATAGTTTCCAGGTATCAGATATGTCATGTAATCGTTTACCGTATCCGCTGTTTCGTTTTTAAAGGCATTAGGATTGCCCTCTCTCGTATGTAATCGTCATCTTTGCTTTAATCTAAATAGTCCGGGTATATCTCCTCAACCATCATCTTAACATCGATCAGCCTACATGTTGCCAGGTATTCATCCGGCATTTTAATCCAACTTGGCTCATTTTCATCTTCCTCTGCCTTTGCTTGTAACATTCCATCACCCATTGCTATTAACCATTCATTAAACCTTCTCTTATTATCTTCTAAAGATGTCTCTTGAACCCTCATGCTTTGCCTTAGAAGAAATACTTTACAGTCCCTCCATTTATGAGATCTACTTATGGACGCTTGCACTACATCCTGCATTTGTTATGGAAGCTTGCATTCGTTATGGTTTTGATAATTGTCGAACTTTCTGTGTTACTCGATTCTAACATGTATAATTCGCCGATCTAGATTTGCTTGTTAGGTTGTGTAATAGAATAAGAGTATGGCATGCTTTTTTAATATATCTTCGGGGCAACTGACATTCTGAAACTGTTCTTTTCTGGACTTGTCATCTTAGCTGGTGTTGCACAATTCTAATCAATAGAGGGACTCCGACATTTGAGTTAATTGTCCATGCAAGATGGTAAAAAGCACAAAACTGCCATCGATTTTTTCTTATATACAATTACAGAATTATCAGCGGGCGGAGTACATGTTTAATGAATTTTACTGCTATGCATCTTATTGATAGGATATCTTGAGAAGGAGATGTCTACACATCAATCTCTTTATTATAAGAAGGACGGAATGGAAGGCCGCAGCTGGAGTATGTTCTCTTCACCCTCTATTTTATTCTTACAACTTGCCTGTAAGTTATATTTAGAGAGTCTTTTTCTGGGTCGGAATCTTCTATGTCGTAGTGATATCAGATTAATAATTTTTATTTGTTTGCAAAGAATAGTTGTTTGTATGTTTTAAAGTAAGGTGCGATTATAAAAAGAGTAATATATGACATTGTAATGTAGTTGAGATAAGTAAATAAGGTATTTAATAACTAAAATCTATTGCTGAAATTAAACTTTTGCAGTGTACTGTTGGGCTAAGTAAATAAGATACTCGGTATCTAAAATTTAGTGCGGAAATTAAGCTGTTGCTAAATAACTAATTGGTTAAAAAAGATTGATTAACAGATGCAAATCAAGCAGAATCAGATCAAATAGAAGGGTAGACTAAATACCTGTAAGGATATAATGATTGTTTCTCTGATAGTCAAGATTATTGAATAAGATAAAACCAAATATGTGTGATGGTATATTGGTATCTTCTAATTCTGTGGCCTTAGCAAAGGTAGAGTAGATGATTTTGACCATAATTTTGCTGTCGGAAACAACACGATACTCTTTTTTGTCATCGGTAATCTGGAAATTCTTGAAAAATTGAATTTTCCCATCACAGATCTTTGATTGGAAGCAATTCCTACAGTAGCGTGGGATGGTGGCATAGACATATCCTCCCAGCGAGACACAACATTATATAATACCGATGCACAAATAGCTATTTCATGTATGCATATTCGTTACATTAGTATTTGTGTATATATTGTTTGAGGGGAGTGGTGAGAACCAGGGGTGCACCCTTCTTAGATGGGTTGAACACTTTGTGCAGCCAGGTAACTCGGACCTTGATTTTCAAGTCGTTTCTGTCTGAGTCATCATTGTGGGTTGGTGTTAGTTTGAATTCATTAATAAGCAAATACAACCTGTTAAATCGGATAGAAAAACAGAATTATAAGAATAACAATTGATATAAACTAAATGAAGGTACATATAAGGGTTATGATGGACATATAAATGTGGGAAATCGGTATTACCACAAGACAATTATTATAGGATTATAACGAAATAGTAATAACTTGATTATACTAGTCATAAACGAAAACAAGAATAAGAGTATAGATTTAGAAATCAACCTCCGGTCCTAGCAATTGGCGTAAAGAACAGAGATATCAAAGTAGATATCCTCCTAATCGTTGCACCCAAGATGCTCCGAGAAATACCCTTTTCTTTTGCTAGAAAGTAAACCTCTTACACGATCTCACTGTTGAGAAGAAGGTTTTTGTGTTTTGTCAAAAGTTACTGTTAACTTTTGTTTCTGTGTGAATGATGGAGGCAGTAGTGAGGAATTAGGTTAGAAAAATGAAAATCTGAATTTTCTTTTTCTTTTATGTTTCTCACGGCACATAGTAGGTTTATATGGGGAGATTTTTGTCTCCTCAAAATAACTACCCATTGACTAAAAACCGAGTGTATCTGGATACATTCGTTTTTTGTTCATTTTAGCTTCCAATATAATGTAATATATTATAATCGTCGTTTTTACATGGACCGACATTATAATACATCATTAATTATAAATATCCGTATATTTATAACTTGCCAATTAATTATAACGGTTTACGTTTAATTAGCTTACATTATATACTATAATTAAATATAACCTTTTATATTCAATTTTACGAATTACAGTTAATTCGTCTCAGCTAACTTTATTTAATCATTATTAAATAATCGTCTCATCATCACATTGACTAACCTTTTAGTCAAATACACTGACTAACCTTTTAGTCATTTAATAGGGCATCAATATGATTATTTTCTCAAATAATCACATCTCTCAAACACATCCTATAGGTGTGACTTTTAGGGACCAGTTGATCACCGCCATCTGTATGACAATAACGTCAAACTTATCTAGCAAGCCAACCGTTATTGATAAACGTTAATCAACTGATTATTATACAAAGTATACCCTATGAACCTACAGAGGTTTATTTATGTTATTGCACTCACTGTGGAGGACACTAGCTCCAACAATCTCCCACTTGTCCGTACAAGTGTATGTGCGATAACCGATTCTCATATCCATAATAAATTTCTCCCACTCAATGTAAACCAATTTGCAAAGTCCGTATTCACAAAGGTCGTAGTTTACAAGTGATCAGTATCAAGAGTGGTTTCCCCGACTAGAGAGTAACTTAACTGATAAACGAATCTATATTCGAGCATGGCCATGCATTTCAGTTACAGCTCCTCGAGTGGCCCTGAGAAATAACATAACCTGATAAAGGTTGGATATTTTCTTCAACTCGAATCTTGCAGATACAAGCGCAGTCTGAAATGACCCAGTAAAAATCTACTTAGCCTCCTGTTACGGTCGACCATGAGAAAGAAACCAAAGTCACCCAAAAACTGCCTTAATCTCAAGAGACAGTCGATAGTCAAAAGAATCGACTCTAGGAACACTATGGACGTCCTATCCACGACCTGGCACTTAATGTTCTGAAACATTTAGGACTCCATAACGTTGTCACAAAATTGTCCTGCGAGGTATCATTATAACTCGCATATGTTATCGATCAGTCAACTGTTTGACTTATGGCTCGTTGAACCCACCATCAATCGACTTCACAGAATAATTGCCAGAGTTATCAGCTCATGTAGGCGATTACGGACCAAAACTAATATAATGTAATTCAGTTCACTTTGTGGTGTTCAATGTTGTCAGTACAACCCACATGAAAAACAAAATATAAAACAAAACGATGATTTTATAGATAGTTTTTATGAAAAAGATACAGGTGTCTAATCCATATAAAACAACTAATACAACTCAGGAACACGTTTGATTCCCATGGAAATAACGTGCCCTTCATGCTTATCATATCTCAATGGACTCAATCGTAGAATCTGCTATAACACTTTGTTTGGAGCTTTTCCAGCTGACCGCAGCACCATTAAGAGTAAAAACGAATCCAGACTAAGATTTCGAGTCATCTCGATCCGTTTGGAAGCTAGCATCTGCGTAACCGATTGCGCATAGCTCAGTGTCACCTCCATAACTCAATACCCAATCCTTAGTCCTACGTAGGTACTTAAGGATATTCTTAACAGCCATCCAGTGTGTTTCACCTGGATTGCCTTGGTATCGACTTGTCATACTCAATGCATATGCCACGTCTGGACGTGTGCATATCATGGCATACATGATCGATCCTATAGCTGATGCATAAGGAATCCGACTCATGCGCTCGACCTCTTTCGATGTCTTTGGTGCCTGAGCTTTACTCAAATGCATCCCAGAGACCATTAGAAGGTTCCCCTCTTGGAGTTGGTCATGCTGAACCTCTTAAGAGTCTTATCTATATAAGACTCCTGACTGAGGGATAACATCCGTCGTGATCTATCTCTGTAGATACGGATCCCCAAAATTCTTTGTGCTTCACCCAGATCTTTCATCTGGAAATGGTTCTTTAACCAAACTTTTACCAAAGTTAAGAGAGGTATATCATTCCCAATCAAGAGTATGTCGTCAACATACAATATTAGGAAGAAAATCTTGCTCCCACTCGACTTGATATATAAGCATGGTTTCTCGACCGATCGAGTAAATCCATTCTCTTTTATCACCTGGTCGAAACGATGATTACAACTCCGAGAAGCCTGCTTAAGTCCATAGATGGAACGCTTAAGCTTGCATACCTTTTTAGGATTTTTAGGATCAATGAAACCTTCGGGTTGTACCATGTACAACTCCTCCTCCAAATAACCGTTTAAGAAGGCGGTTTTTACATCCATCTGCCAAATTTCATAGTCATGAAAAGCGGCAATCCTAAGATTATCCGAATGGAACGCAGCATTACACTGGTGCAAAAATTGCATCATAATCAATCCGTGCACTTGAGTGACCTTTTGTCACAGTCGTGCCTTTTATGTATCTGGTTGTCCTTCTACATATATTCGTTATTTTATAAACCATTTGCACTGAAGAGGCCTAACCTTACAGGTACGTCAACCAATCCCACTCAATTCTCATCCATAGAGTCCATCTCGGATTGCATGGCATCAAGCCATAGCTTCGAGTCGGAACAGGTCACATCACCTTTATAGGTAGCGGGTTCGTTACTCTCTAGGAGTAAAACGTCATCACTCTCATTCTCCTCGACCATACCAATGTATCTGTCTGGAGGAATAGAGTGTCTACCCGACCTCCTAGGTTCCAAAGGAATATTAACCGCAACTGATGATGAAGGAACAGTTTCCTCCATTGGTTGCTCGGTTGTTGGTTCTTGAATCTCCGACAGTTCGAAGGTTCCATTACTTGTCCTATTCTCGAGAATTTCTTTCTCTAAGAACGTCGCACTAGCCGCAACAAAAACTCGATGTTCGGTAGGCGAGTAAAAGTAATGACCAAACATCCCTTTTGTATAACCAATAAGTATGTCTTGACCGATCGTGGGCCGAGCTTATCGTCAGGTCTCCACTTGACATAAGCCTCGCAGCCCCAAACCCGAATAAAGGACAAGTTAGGGACCGTTCCCTTCCATAATTCATATGGAGTCTTGTCTACAGCTTTAGACGGACTTCGGTTAAGTATTAGAGCAGCTGACAAAAGAGCATAACCCCACAATGAATCAGGTACAACCGTGTGACTCATCATGGATCGAACCATATCAAGTAATGTTCGATTTCTCTGTTCGGACACACCATTCAATTGTGGTGTTCCAGGTGGAGTTAACTGTAGTACTACACCACAGTCTTTGAGGTGTTGATCAAACTCATTAGAAAGATATTCGCCACCACGATCTGAACGTAGTGCTTTAATCTTTCTATCCAGCTGGTTTTTAACCTTATTCTGGAATTCCTTGAACTTGTCAAAGGACTCACTTTTATGCTTCATTAAGTAGACATAACCATATCTACTCAAATCGTCCGTGAAAGTGATAAAATATCTATAGCCATCTCTAGCGTTGATTGACATAGGTCCATACACATCAGTATGTATGAGTCCTAATAGGTCAGCAGCGCGCATTCCAACACCTTTGAAGGAAATTCGAGTCATTTTGCCTATGATACATGATTCACACGTGCCAAATGATGCATAGTCAAATGGGGAGATAGTCCCATTGTCAATGAGCTTCTTCACGCGTTTTTTCATTTATGTGTCCCATACGGCAATGCCATAGATAGGTTTGATCTTTGTCACCAACCTTTACCTTTTTATTACTCACATGCAATATATTTGTGGTTTGATCTAAAACATAAATCTCATTCATGGAAACTGCTTTACCATAAATCATTTCGTTAAAGGAGAAAATACAGCTATTATCCTTTATTACAAATGAAAAACCGTTTTTATCGAGAACGGAAATAGAAATAATGTTTTTAGATAAACTGGGTACATAGTAACAGTTATTTAAAAATAACTCAAATCCACTTGGGAGTTGGATTACATATGTTCCCACTGAAACGGCAGCTACTCTTGCTTCATTCCCCACTCGCAGGTCCACATCACCCCTTGCGAGAGTTGTGATGTTTCTTAGACCCTGCAAATGATTGCACAGATGAGAACCACAACCAGTATCTAGTACCCAAGTTCCGAAACTTGCATGGTTGATCTCAATCATATGAATAAAAGAAGAAGACATACCACCAGGAGAGACGCGGCCTGCTTTAATGTCCTCTCGGTACACGAGGCAGTTCCTCCTCCAATGCCCAAGCTTGTGGCAATGGTGGCACTCCACGTTACCTTCATCGCTCTTTGTCTTGCCTTGTGAGCTACCGCTAGTCTCACCAGGCCCACTCTTGCCTTGCCCTGGCTTTTTGAATTTCGGCTTCCCTACAGCTAGGTTGGCCTTAGCCTTTCCCTTACCTTTGCCCTTGTTGGCAATCATGAGAACGTCCTGTTTCAGACTCCCACTCAATTTCAGATCACTCTCTGTCTGTACGAGGAGTGAGTGGAGCTGATGAAGACTCTTCTTCATATCATCCATATAGTAATTTGCCCTGAAAAGGGCAAAACCATCATGAAGTGAATGAAGAACGCGGTCTATGACGATCTTCTCATCGATTTTGCAACCAAGTGCCTCCAGTTTCTCGACATTCTCAATCATATCAAGAATGTGTGGGCTAACCGCTTGGCCCGTCTGGAGTTTCGCCTCAAAGAAGCGACATGTATGCTCATAGCTAACGATCCTCGGAGCTTTCGAGAACTCGTTAGAGAGCGTGGTGAAAATCTTATTCGAACCATGGGCAATGAATCGCCTTTGCAAATTTGATTCCATTGAAAAGATAAGTACGTTCTTTATCGCACCCGCTTCCATCATGAAATCACTATAAGCAAGTGATTCATTAGCTCCTGCATTGGGGCCTGGGTTGGGCGGTAGTGGCTCAGTCAAGTACTTGAGCTTACCGTCAGCAATGGCAGCATTCCGTAATGCTGCCTCCCAGTCCGCAAAGTTGGACCCGTTATTCTTCAGTCTCGTTGACTGATTCATATTGTGCATGAAAATCTTAAGCCAGGACTCACGTCCGAGCGTGGCACTTGGCATTGGGCCATCAGTATGGCCATCCATTTGTTATTAGCAGTTATATCTGTATATAACGAATTCAAAAACTGTGAAAAAAAAAAAAAATATGATAAGTATTCATCGTTTTAATTTTGAGTCTAATGAAAAACTATTTAATGCGATGACTCGTGCATTTATACAATTGACCTCCCTCAAGAATTATATAATTGATCTCAAGACTCAATTTCTGTAAATTGATAACCCAACCTCTTGGCTAATTTTACTTTTAGAATTCCTGGTCGATAAATTTCTGTAAATTCTATCTTTAGTCCATCATAATCACGAGATATTACTCGTACTATAATGTTGAGATAAAAATAGGTCAACACTCACTACTTACCCAACGTAGAAGGGGTCATATTATGACTTCCGACGAAGAGGGGTTCATAGTAGTTTTCCCTATAAAGACTAGTCTCAATTTTAGTTATAGGGGAAGGTCCCATCATCTTAACTTTAATTCATTTTAAGTGAACGAATGTCTAGCAACTCGAGAATGATTTAAACTAAGGTGATGGCCCTAAAAGCAAGTGACATCTGTATGTCCATGATTAAAATATTCAAACTGTATGAATCATTTTTCATGCATTTTTTAGGTGGTTTGGTTTAGGCGGAATATGATGCAATTATCTATCATGTGAATAAAGCAACGAGAATGGAAAAATAAAACACAAAATAAAACACCTAGTGTGGCCTAACTACCAAAATGAACAAAATACAAGTTTGGAATCCATCCTTATGGACCCGAGAAGCTTGACTTGATGTTCCACCTTGGTCCATATAGCGAGACTGAGCCATCCGATCTACATCTTGAATCTTTTCAAAATACATTTTAAAAATTACAAATGTAAACCTATTTACATTCTAATTCAAAATGATTCCAAAAATTAAAATTACATAGGGGAGATACGAGATTTCAAATTACAACCAAGACTATGTTTCCATCATTACGAAAACATAATCTACTAAGGCCACACTAGTAAATTACAATTGATTGTACAAAAATGCGTAAAATTAAACCATTCAAACAACATTCAACATAATAAAAGCATCAACTAAAATTAATCATACAAAACATAATGCATAAATTATGTTGATTAATTATCCAAACCACCATTAAATCATGTGACGATTTCGTAATCCATCACTAGATTTCAATCAAAATCCAATGAAATTCATAATCAATATGAATAACAACATTATTTTAAACCTTTTTAAAATAACATGGTATCAAAAATTTGTGAACTTTTTCACAAAAACAATCATACATTATCTTAATAATGTACAATCCAAAAACCGGTATAAGAAAAAAACCAAATTTTTTTTTTTTTTTTTTATAATTACTGTTCATACGTGAACGTAGCAGGTACCCAAAAAAATTTTTTTTTTTCTCTCTCGGTTTATACCAAAAACCGAAAAAAAAACTTTACAATAAAAAAAAAACCGCAGCTGCTGCTGCCATTTTAAAAAAAAACAGAATTTTTTTTTTATTCTGTGAACAGTACATGAACAGTACACGGGTAGAAAAAAAAAATCAAATTAAACGGTTTTAATTCGATCATGCTTATATTAACTAGATCGGTACAAACAAAACAATATCTAATCGATATTAAACATTGATACAAAACTAGATGATTCAAATTAACCTTTTAACTTGAATATCTAGATCATTTTATACCGAAAATATAAAGCAAAAGGATGTTCATAAACATTCATATCAAATTCCATTTACGTTTTAATTCAATCATTATTCAATCAAAACATCTACAAATTCATATATTATTATCTCAACCTTTTAAAATAACAATATTTGAATCAAAATGGAACACCAAAAAAAAAAAAAAACACACGGCTAAAAAAATCTTTTGCCGAAATGAAATTTTTTTTTTATAAACAAAATTATACAAATTCAAAATTTATGAAAATCATATAAACAATTTCATAGCCCTAGGGCTCTGATACCACTTGTGGGAAAATATCCGTATACTTCCCTTTAAATCATACAGGATTATAATGAAATTAAGATTATATGATTAATAGTCATAAACGAAAATGCATAAAAACGAGAGATTAGAAATAACCTTTAGTCCTTGCTTTAAAGGCCTCAGAACAATATCAAAATAATGATATCTCCTAATCGTAGCACCCAAGATAGAATGAGAAATGCCCTTTAATTTCCTAGAATATTTTTGTCAAAAGTTACTGTTAACTTTTTGATCTTGTGATGTGAAAAGATGGAGGCACAAGTGAGAAATGAATTAGGGTTAGAATTTTTTTTCTCACCTCCTCATGTCTCACGGCACATTAGGGTTTATTATGAGGAGATTTTTCTCCTCAAAATAACTACCCATTGACCGAAAATTCCTGAGTGAATCTGGACTTTATTTCGGTTAAATTCGCTTTAATATATAATGTGTATTATTATTATAAATGTCATTTGTGTTGTCATGTATTAATATGTCCATACAACATTTTGTAGTCGATACATTAATACCGTTCTGACAACATCTAATATGACAATCGTATAATATATACGTTAATTATAATTATCCGTATAATTATAATTTGCTAATTCAATATAACATTTTATATTCAATTTACGAATTAACATTTTAATTCGCATAAGCTTACATTATATATATGCTGATTAAATACAACATTTTATATTTAATTACAAATTACTTTTAATTCGTCTCAGCTTATATTATTTAATCGTTATTAAATAATCGTCTCATCATCACATTGACTAACCTTTTAGTCAAATACACTGACTAACCTTTTAGTCATATAATAGGGCATCAATATGATTATTTTCTCAAATAATCACATCTCTCAAACACATCCTTTAAGTGTGACTTTTAGGGACCAGTTGATCACCACCATATGTATGACAATAACGTCAAACTTATCTAGCAAGCCAACCGTTATTGATAAACGTTAATCAACTGATTATTATATAAAGTATACCCTGTGAACCTACAGAGATTTATTTATGTTATTGCACTAACTGTGGAGGACACTGGGTCCAACAATCTAGACCACACGTCGCCGGCTGTGGTGGGGTTGTTGGTGGTTCCATTTGGTGGTTCGTGTTAAAGAGGGAGGGGTATGCGGCTGCGTTTTGCGGCTTAGGGCGCTCGGTTGGTGGTTCGTTGGTGGTCCTTTGCCTACCACCACGGTTGTCATCACCGGTCGCCGGAGGTAGGGTTTTATATTCGTCTTTTTTGTTTCTGTTCGTTATTTGTTGCGTCTCCATTGTTGCTGCCGTCGTCGCCTTCTGGTTGTGGTCTGGTTGCGCACTTGGTTTGTTCGTGGTCCTTTGCCTACCAATTCGGTCATCGTCGGTCGACGGATGCTGCGTCTTATATTTTTAATTTTTTGTTTCTTTTTGTGTTTGTGTGTCACCATTGCAACCTTGGTGCGTCGCCTTGTGTTGTCTGGTTGTGCACCTTGTGGCTGCCTGTACTTCGGCCTTATTGGTGTCTGGAAGGCTGGGGCAGCTGGTGGCTGTTGGCTGTTGCCTGGGCTGCTGGAGGTCTTTGGGTTTTGGTTATGGGTAGGAGGTGTGTCCATGCACGTGGACTTTGACCTACTTCCTCGCCATGCCTGTTTTAGTACGTTTTCATTCTTCATTTTTGTTTATTCATGAGTGTCTGGATGGCCATGGTAAGGGCCTTACTAAGGCCGCCCGGCAAAAGCTTTTTCACGATCGACATTGTAATGTTCGTGCTATGGGGCTTACGTGTCAAACTCTAAACGATAGTCTGACGGTTTTCTCTAATACCGAGATTACCTTGAAACGGATGGGACTTTGGTTGTGTGGGGAGTGCTTTAAAACCCATAGCTTTCGCTCTAGGTGTCGACATAGCCGGGGTGATATTGTTGCGCCACCGGAATGTGCTGATGGTGTCGTTAGCTTTATTATTCATGGTATCCCAAGACCTCCTACTCCGTCTCCCTCGGTTCTTTCATCTGATGATGGGGTTGGGTTTGCTCAGTGGTCTATTTCTTCGCTTGATTGTTTATTTTCTTTGGGTCTTCGCACCGTAAAATTTATTCCTCCTAAGTGTCGTCTTGGTTTTGCTCGGGTTTTGAAGGGGGTTTTGGATGATGTAGCTGACTCTCCTGGTGACATCTCCTGCTGGGTTCGTATGCTTGTGTTGCCTCTATGTCTGCTTAAGACCTTCGCTCCTCGGAGTAATCTTGAGTGTAGGACTGCTATTAGGCGACAGCGTCATGAGGAGAGTATTACCAGGGCTATTCTTGCTTGTGGGGTGCCTGGAGGAGGTTTGCAGCTTTTGCAGGAGTGTTTGGTTGAGGATCCTCCTTCGTTCCATGTTGAGGAGGTTATAGATATGAGTCAGCTTAACCTCCGCCAATGTCGGCGGAAGATTTGTGATGGTAACTTTACTACTGTTGTTACGGTGTTTTCTTCCTCTGGCGTAGCCCCCTACTCTGATGCCACTCATAAGGCATTGCGAGAGAAGCACCATGTCGCCTCATCTTCTTCACTGCCTCCTTTGCCAGTGGATCATCATTCTCTTGTTGCCTCTTCGGCGGTGGTTTTGGATATGATTCGTGGTTTCCCCCGTGGCACTTCTTGTGGGAGGGATGAGCATCGTGGCCAACACCTTATGGACTGTTTGAGTGGTGCTGTTATGGCTATCTCTGATGATTTGATCGCTTCTGTTACTAGGGTGGTTAATCTTTTCTTGGAGGGCCAGTGCCCTGTAGCCCTTGGTGAGTACATTGCCAGCGCTCCGCTTACGCCGCTTGTTAAGCATGGCAGTGGTGTTCGTCCTATTGCTGTTGGCACTGTCTGGAGACGTCTTGTCTCTAAGGTTGGTGCTTGTTTGGTTGGTCCTTCTTTGTCTACTTATTTGCTGGTCTTCAGTTTGGGGTTGGGGTGTCCGGTGGAGGAGAGGTTATCTTGCATGCCTTGAATCGGCTCATTGAGGCCCGTGGTGGTGATGTGGGTTTGTCTATGTTGCTAGTTGATTTCCAGAATGCTTTCAACCTTGTTGATCGAGTGACTATGCTACAGGAAGTCCGCCGTCGTTGTCCGGTTCTTTCCTGTTGGGTGGAGTTTTGTTACTCTAGCCCTGCCCGTCTTTATTATGGGGAGCATTGCTTGTGGTCTTGTCAGGGTGTTCAGCAGGGTGATCCCTTACTCCCTTTGCTTTTCGCTTTGGTTTTGCATCCCTTAGTGTGCAAAATCCGGGACTCTTTTGATCTTACTGTGGAGGCCTGGTATTTGGATGATGTCACCATTGTTGGGGACACTTTGGAGGTGAGTGCTGTTTTGGAATTTATTATGATAGATGGGCCTCATTTTGGTCTCCATCTTAATGCGGCTAAGACTGAGGTCTTTTGGCCTATTGAGGATCCTCAGAGTCGCCTTTCCGGTGTTCCCCCCCCCCCCCCCCC